>PVIR01003144.1:0-92348 GCA_004026965.1 Petromus typicus
AAAAAAAAAAAACTCCTTTTGCTGCTAAAAATATTCAGAAACTCATAGACAAGAGGACCTTTCAAATCCCGACCAGTACTAACAACTAGTGAATTCATGCTTCGCAGCCATTCAGATCTGTAAGTATGAAATACAAGACGCGTGTGTTCAACTTTCCTTCACTGCCACCTTTAAATGCTTCTCTTTTTTTCCTTTCTGTTTTGAGTCAATCCCGGCAGGGATAGATCAAGTGAGCCTGTTAAGGGAACAGTGCATTCCCACCTGCCACCTCCAGCCAGCCAGCAGTCTCAGCTTGACCACTCCACCCTGATTATGTAGAGCCGTTCCGATCTCGAGTGACAGGATTGCTGAAGACAGCTGCTGGGCCCACAAACATTTGGGGAGGGGGGTGAGACTACGTTCTCCTATGGCTTTGTACTGAAAGAAACAGCTGCGATCTTCACATGTGAGACAAGTAAACAAAAGCTGACAGCGCCCAGCGCCATTTAGCAGGAAGCATTCTCATGAATTTCTCCCTAGGGGTCACCAGCCCAGCATCCAAGCTCCACGGGATCCAGGCCAGGGCTTCAGAGCCTGTTCATTTGGCCAAACGCTGCCCTCCATTTGCTTTCCAACAGGAATTAAATAGAGTGGTCTGAGTAAGTGCACTCAGTCATTCAGTGCCCTTTTCCTGGTTATGGCTCACAGCACTATCAGCTGTGAATTCACCAAGCAAAAACACGTTTTACCCAGCAGATATTTTAGGCTCCTCAGCAAGAGCACCTTGAATGAGCTGGCTTTTTTTTTAAATTCAAATCTTTATTGGTACATTATATATACACATCGTGGTTGCACTCAACATTGAGAATTTGTACCAGTGTATGATACAACTTAATTCTCTTTTTTTCCCATTCCCGTCCCCAACCTACTCCTACCCTGCCCCCTATATACATAATCTTGGCTTTTGGAGAAGTAAATTCCTATATAGAAAAGTTGAAGTACTTTTCAAGCTACTTTTCATTTCACTGTGGCTGGCTCAGCCCTTTGGTTTCATCTGCCCTTCATTTGCTTATATAAAAAATACAGTGTTCATTAATTCCTGTCCCAGCCCTGTCCCAGTTAACCACCAAGACCATCTGTCCGTCTGAAATCATCTTTGGTTGCACAGTTATGAGTCCAGGTGACAACAATAGAAGTGCTGAATGTCCCCTAAAGTCTCCAAGAGGTTACAAAACAAAGCATTGTTTCAAGTTTGTTTCATATTTTCCAGTTGAAATAAGTTATTCATTAAACTACAATGATTGAACCTGCAAGTTACAATGAGGTGATAGAATAGAAACACATTAGACAAGAGCCCTACCTCCTAAAATGCTTGAATTAAGCAGGTTCTTTTAAAAAGTGGGTATCACTATTGACATTTTCCATAGATATATATTTTCATACATAGTTTCAGTTTCTTGTGCTTGGTCTAAAACTCAGACTCTTCGTTTTCATGTGAGTATTTTAAGGCAGCTTGGTTGACAAGAAAATGCACTGGGAAATTAACACAAAGAATCAATTCTTTTTGCTTTGACTTTTATGAATCTGGTGAGTGTATGTTCACACACATTTGATTTGTAATCAAAGATGCTCAATGATGAGGAAAGAAATAGAAATGAATTTGTCTACAGGATTCTTTCATCCTGTAACGCCTTGGGACACCCAGCAGTGTTTTCTTTTTTTTGTTTTTAACAAATTCATTGATTCTCCAAGAAGTATTGATTTATTCTGGTTCAACATGTCAATTAAGAGGAAGTAATCAATGGGTGACTTCTTAGCATTTATTGATCCAGTAGAATCTCTTGAGTTTTTTCACCTTCAAGAATTGGGAGGAGACATTAAATTTTGAAATGTTTATTTAATTTCTGTAGTTAAAAACTCAAGTTGTCTAAAATTATTTTCTGAGTCTCTTCTTTTATCCCCCTGCATTATCACTTCCTTTTTGGTGCTGATTGAGTGTGCCCTAAAGGAACATAATGACCCACTTCAAAGGTCCAGGTGGAAGTTCCGTGCAGTGGGCGTGACGTTCACCTCAGGACAAAATAAACTCGAGAGTCTTCTGTGGTCCATTTAGCCAAGTAGCCTTGTCAGAGCAAGTGGACACCCGTGGGGACAGATTCTAATAAAATCTAATGCAAAGAAAACTTTTAAAATATCCTCATACTTGTAGGTAGTAGGGACAGACCCTTTGACTATAAACAGGAGTGGCTGAAGTCCTTACGCATTCCAAATAGCGTGGGAGGAAAAATACTTTGAATTGATGATTTCTGTGATGTGGAAAATGCAATAAACACTACTTCTTAACATGAATGGAAGTCTGCCCTAGGTTCAGTATAAATTCAACTGAAGAAGAATTTATGCCAAAATATATCAAAAGATACTCAGTAAGAGACAATTTCACCTGAGGGAGAACACTGTACAGTAGTCAGTCCCAAACCACAGGACGTGTACAAGGCCAGCACCCTAGCTCACTCTTTCTGACTATCTTTCAGGAACAGAATGGCTAGCAGCTACTTGCCAAGGGCACCTTCTATGCTGGGAGCTGTGTGTCAGGCCGTATCATTAATGCACCCAAGTAGGCGGGATCGGAGCTGGGTGCATTTGTTTTTTTCAGACTGGGAACCTAATATAGCAAAATGGAAGTTAACTTGCACTGGGTTACACAATTTTAATAATAATCTTTCTTTTTAAATATTGCAGATTGTATAAAAAGGCTTCCTTTCCCAAAGAGACAAATAGATGCAGAATAAAATTCTATGTTTTAATGTTTTAGAAACTTAAATTAATTTGTGGATTTCTTCTAGGATGCTATTTTAAATGTTCTTGGGAGGGTGAGCTCTATTTTATGAGTTAAATTCTTAATGGAAAGAATCATTGCCTTACTCTGTGTGTTAAATTACAGAGAAAAAGTATATATTTGAGGAATTTAAATTTATTGCTGTTTTATCCAGGAAATGAGAGGCAGACTTTTTCTGGACATTTATTCTTTGCTTGAAATAAGATAAAAAAAATATTGATTGGATATTGCATCTTTCTTGAAAATGAAAATCCTTTTGCATCCTACATCTTATATACCTTAAAACTTTAGGACAGATTCTAGTAAAATCTAATGCAAAGAAAACTTTTAAAATATCCTTTTACCTGTAGGTAGTAGGGGCAGGAAGGTACACTCAATTACCTTAATGGAGCTCCCAATAAATCTAAATTCAAAGAGAAGAGGCCTCCAGAAGGAGAAACCCAAGCACATGAGCTTTCTAGGAGACTTCCCCCACCAGGCTCTGAGAGCAGCCAAGGTCCCTCTGAGCTCCTAGGCCCGATCCTTGGATTGTGTGGCACAGAGCAACAACCCAAGAGTAAGACAAGCTGGCTGCAGCCGGTGCTCGTGTGTCTACTGCCTCGCTGTCCTGTCTGGCATCTCCGTGACTATCCTCTCTTCCACTCCCCTGTACAACCATCCAAGAGGGAAAAGCTGTCCTTCCAAACAGAATCCTCACTGGGGCAACAGCCGGAAGCAAGAGGAGCATGAATGAACTTATGAGAAGAGGATTATCCTTGAGTCTTCTCTCTTCCTCAAAGAAAATGGTGCAAAAAAACTCTCATTTCTCAAAAACTTGTAGAATTTCTCAAAAGCCTTTCATTTAGTATTCTTTAGAGAGAATGAATATCCAGTTTGCTATTTTTCTCCCTTCCTGAATTAGGGATGAGTATAGAACCTAGAAGAAGATAAAAAGCCTCACATCTGGTCAGCCATACTTTCTCTGTCATTATGACAGACCCACGGCCATGCTCTGTAGAGGATCATGGGAAGAGTGAAGGGCTGCCATATTTGGGAAGGGATGGGGCCCCGCTGCTTCCCCTTTAAACTGTTTTAACTCTGATCTTTGAAACCAAAGTGATATATTCTATACCTAGGGATCTCACATCCTCTTTGCTTCTGATCTTTCATTCCTATCTTTTTGTTAAAATGAGTGAACTTCAAAAAAATTCAGTTCAGTGACTGAGTTAGCATGAATTCACATTGATGTCATGTTCTAAATACATAATAAATACTGGCTACCATAGAGTTGTTTAAAGAACTAAAGTCGCTATAGGAAATGTGACTAATGTGTACCATGGAGCTTGGTACTTGCTTCAACACTGACTGAAGACACCAATAAGGGAAAGACAAGTAACACATCGAATGGCAAGATCAGAATTCAGTCACAATTCAGAAGCACACCATGTGAAACAAACCTAATGCAAAATCAAATAATTAACACTACATTTAAATATAAGAATTTATTATCATAATTTGGGGAGTAAGAAAGGACAGGTACATAAAAATAGTTGAGGGATTTTATTTGTCCATCATCAACTTCATATCATATCCAAAATAGCCTCTTAATCTGAATCAATGAAAATGACATGGATCACTAGTGTGTGCCTAGTGTCTTCTAAAATAGCCAATTTACAGTGAAAGTATAAGCATTCTCATTTTATGGTTGATAAAATTAAACAAGTTAAATAGCCATGAGGAGGACAAATGGCAGGGCCAAGACTTACGCCAAGGCTGGGTGGCTCCAAAGTCCTTTCCTCTGTGTTACTAATAAGATAAATTTTCCAACAACTTTGCCCTACATATTTGTATCTAAGGTAGAGAATACGATTTGTCTGAGGGAACCAAGATTAAATCAAGACACCTAAAGAATGCCTGGACAATGTGACAGGAGAAGAATGACTAGAATAAGACAGTCTGGAAGGCCAGCAATAAAAAACACATCTGGGAAGACGGTAAGTTTTTAACATGAAAAATAGATGTGGGAGTATGTGGTGGAAATGCTTGGGAATACTGAAAGACTAGGTCAGCTGGGACTCACAGGAAAGGATTTTAATCCCAAACAAACTTTCCAACAATAAAAGTTTCATTACCAACAAGGGAAGCAAAAGTTCTCCAAGTGAGAACTTTTGGTCACTAGAAGCACTCAACTAATTAGGGTTGTTACTTGGTGAAATTCTACCGCTGGGGATATTTGGCTGAGTTGAAGGATTCTCAGGCTAAGAAGCAGAGTGAAGTCTTTGCTGAAGTCTTTGCTCCCTTGGAAATTTTATGCAAAATTGTATGTGTACTTTTTTCTTTTTAAAACTTTATTTTATATTATTTTTATTAGTATAAGTTTCTAGTACAGTTTACATTTCTCGTGTGGAGTTCACACATGTACATAACACATCCTTTTTTCACTCCCCCTTTGGGAATGATGCCCGTATTTCTTCAGGTCTTCAGAGTAATTCTGTTTCATCTGTGAAGCCCTAAAAATAGTTCCTTCCAGTTCGGCAATTCTATTCTATAAAACCTGTCCTACCTTTAAGAGAGGTACCCCACCCTCAAGCTGTGTAACTGATTCAACACTGGAGGCAAAAGAGAATGGACACGGGAGAATGAAAACTGGAGAAAATGTCAAGGATTTGAGCCTAGTCATCAAGAAACTACTGATGTAATTCAAAGATTTTTAAAAAGATGTGAAAGAAGCAAGTTCAGGGGAAAACAATTAAGCAAAAATAAATGGACAAAGTAAAGCCTCTAAAGATTCCAGTACTGAGTGTACTAAAAGTGTAATCCAAGGGTTCCCATCACATCATGGCAGAAAAATTCTGAATCCAAAGGTATCTTCTGGCTGGTGATTTTCAGCCTTGGATAAATTGAGAAAAGCCCACTTGAAATTTACAACCACAAAATGTTCTCGTTTTAAATTGTCTCCCACTTCAGTCTTGCATATTACAATTGTAGATACTATGCTTCAGAAAAGTTAAGAAATATATTTTCTATCCTGATACTCATTTGAATTCCAGTTCTCTAGCTAAAAATTTAAAGGGCAAAAAATCTACATTTCTAAAACAATCAAATCTAAACTAAAGCTATCACTTAAAATTTTCACCAAAAATCAAACACCAATCTCAACCAAGTGTAAATAACAGAGGTGTACTTTGGTATGATGCCATAATTATTCAGGATTTTGAAGTATGAATTGCACCCTTTAGCAAGCTCTGGGATATTTTAAGACTATTTTTAACTTTTGTCTTTAGAGTCTTGATTTATCTTAGGAAATTTTTGCAGCTCATTTAACTATGAAGAACAAAAAAAGCACATAGCTATTTTCAGGGGTTGGAGAGTTAGTTCTCACAAGTGTAGATTTTCCTGTTGGATGTCTTGCCAGTCTCTGCCCCTCTGATAACAATATTATTCTGTGTCACAAAAAGATCTCACAGGTCACTGTTCAGAATCCACAATTCTCTCTCTCTCTCTCTCTCACACACAGACACACACACACACACACACACACACACACAGAATCTTTTCCACTGCTTTATATTTTTATCCATCTGACAAGGACAAAGTGGGAGTTGAAAGAAGAAAAATTTGGAACAAATCCTATTTGCGACTCATTTCTGGCAAAAAATAATATATTTTTAATAATCTGAAAGTTTATGTGATTTTGACATACTAGTTATTTACACATAGGTGTGTTCATTTATTCAAAGGCCTGAATTAAATAAAAGTTTCACTGGGGAGTTGCTGTAATGACTGGAGTGTCAGCTGCTATAACTTCAACTTTAAATACTAAACTTCAACCCAGGCTTCATATTCCAATTCATATTGAAGCTTTATAATATATGGCCTTGGACTAGAGGTATAGTGATCTCTTGGGAAAGGTGAGATCCAATTAAAATTCAGTTTGCTGTCTTTAGGAAAGACATAAGCAGTTATATATCCTTTGAGAGGCTCTTAAGAAATACACACCTGAGCTTTAAATGGCTACTCATTTGACTGTGAAGTTGAATTTCAATTCATCTGGGAGTCAGAGCACAAGAATGAATTCAAATAACAACACTGATATTTCCTGGTGTGTTGCTGGGGAGAAAAGAACTGCAGGATAATGAATGGCTTACACATTTGCAGATATTACCAGCCACTTATAAAAACAAGGCTATTGTTATGCATAAAAGTCATTCCTTTCAATAAAAGCTTAAGAATGAATTGAAATGTGGCTGACATTTCTACCACCAGATAAAATGCCTTTTTTAAAGATCATGTTTGGGTTTTCTCAGTTTTAAAAAAATAGGAAAGAGAAGAAAAAGGAAGGAGAAAAATCTATAATCCACTATTCATAAGCAATTCTAGATACTTCATCCATAAAATAATGCACTAGAAGACATTGTACTTCTAAGCACAAAAGCCATTAGCAGCCTTTTCTAATTCTCTTTCAGTTCACCCAGGGAATTATTGGCCACGTTTTGCAATTGCAAATACTGTTTTTACAGACAAAAATACATAGGCTGAACCGAAAGCAGAAGGAAGTCCTTTCTAATTCATTCTTTAGTTGACCACCGAGATGAAACACCCCAACAAGCATGAGAACCTCTCCAGCCCCTCTTTCTTCTGGTTCTTTTGCTCACTTCTTCACTTTTAAAAATATTTTTTAAAAGCCATTATGTTGCCTCAGAACCCTTCCATTTCCCTGCCTCGGTTCACGTAACGATCAATAATAACTGCTCTGATATAAGGTCAAAGATAGATGGATACGATGAGATGAGTATGTTTGTTATAAATCTATACTCAGGTACTTTATAGCATTGTAGTTACGATGCTTTAGTTACAAAGCTCATTTGTTCCTTCATTACATTTCTTGAATAATAGTATTAGTCAAAGAAATGCAACAGAATGTAATAAACTCCAAATTTCAGTGACCTGTTAACGTCATTGTCATTTATGAAAACAGCATCATAAATGAATCTCAGTAGTCAAAGTCAGAGTCTTTCAGCATCATAACCTTACCATCTTTTAGAGATTCAGTCTTCTGTTTTGGTCCAAGACAAGGACAGTGTACTCATCTCTAACCATCTGTGCCCACGCTATTGGAATTAGCCAATCACAAAGCCACACTTCAACACAAAAATGGTTGAGAACTACAGTTCCTGATGGGGCAGCCACTGTCCTGTGATAATGTCATATTCTTACAGGGACCAGCTGCACAGTTATCATAAGAAACTGTACAATATTTTAAAAGTAAATCAAGTTGGGGCCAGGGATTTAACTCAGTGATTCTGGCATCTGTCTGGCAAGTGCAAAGTCCTGAGTTTGATCCCATGTACTATATACCACAATGCTGGCCATGGAGAATTGTCTCGAGTTTGAGTCGAGCCTGGGATACATAGTGAGTTCAGGGTCAGCCTGCACTATAAAATGAGACCCGATTTCAAAAAAAAACCAAGTAAAGATTATGTGTTGTAAGATCCTGCACTTTGGTAAACTTTTGCAAAAATCTCATTTCCTTATCAATAATTTTGCTTACTATATTATTAAGAAGCTTGTATGTCAGATTCATTATGAGTTCAGAAAGCACATAGGTGGTACCTATGGGTGTGGAGTGTCCAAATCCATGCTCTTTCCTGACCTCCACAGTGTTCCAATACTGAAGGTAAAATCAGGTTTGAGTCTCTTGAAAATTGATAACACAGGGCAGAGCCCACAGGAGAAAATTAAGAAATGTGTATTACCCCTAGCAACAGCCCAGCAACTACAGCCTGTGTAACTATTGATCATAATTAAGACCCACTTTCTGCCTCACAAAAAGATGTACATCAAACCATCTATAGACAAAAAAAAATTTTATAAAATATGAAGTCCCTGTAATAAAATATTGGTCAAATATATAATAGGAAAACCCAGTCTCTGAGGTGAAAATAAAAATTTATTAGAGCCGCTGAGAATATGAGGATTAGTGGGAAAAAAACATTTGAAAAATAAGAGAAATCAAAATGCCCAAAGTTGGTCAAGCTAGCATTTTTACCAGAACAGTCTAACAAATCACTCTCTATGTGTACACTTTAATTTACACAGCTGACTTGCTATGAGTGACCCATTCCCAGTTTTCTGGGCTTTTTCCTCTGGGAAGAAGAAGGAAGGAAAGATTCCTCTAATTCTTTTCTTCTGAAAGTCCTCCAAAGTTTAATCTTTGTCTTTGAGCAGTAAAGAGGCCGATTCCCAAAAGAGATGTGGTTTCTGTGCATCAGAAATGAGAAAATGAAGCAGGATTGGGGTAAAACAATATGTAAAAATTCTGCGAGAAGAGAGAGAGAGATTGATTGCATACAGTTCTCAAAAGAAGTGAACTTTTAGCTTGGCTTCATAGACATGTAAAATTAATTGAGGTTACCAAGTAGGGAAAATGAGAAATTACCATTTGGAAGCATATGATCTACTGAGCCAGTTAACCAATGAATACGTTGAGTGGTTCAGTTCACTATACTATACAAAGTACGTTTTACAGAGGCTGTAAAAATGTGCAAGACCGAATCCCACAGAGGTCAGCAGTTAAGAGCAGAGACAAAGAAAAGCAACTGGCGTGCGTGCAGCACCCATCTGTGCCTGGCAGCGTGTGCGCTATTTGGATTATCTCATCTGGCATTAGCAATTGCAAAGCACTTAGCCAGGTGCCTGGCACAGAAAGAGTGAGGGCTAAGTGGCAGCTGTGATTAAATGCCAATTTTATGTGGAGGTTTTTACTTCTGCTTTCAAAGTAAGGAAAGTGAGGCCTAGTTCGGCTGGGGGATGCTGTGGAATGGGTGCTTGTGCCACACCAAAACGCATATGTTGAAACCCAGTCACAAAGCTTAGGAGGTAACTAGGTCAGGACGGCCTCACTCTTATACATGGGATCAGTGCCTTTGCAAAACAGCCTTGAAAGAGCTCATTCACCCCTCTAGCAATATGAAAAAACACCATTCAAGGCGTCATTTTTGAAGCAGAATACAAGCCCAAAGGAGACATTAGATCTATGGTGCTTTGATCTAGGATTTCTCAGCCTCCAGAACTGAGAGCAATAAGTGTTTGTTGTTTACAAACTACCCAATCTAAGGTATTTTTCATAGCAGCACAACTGTTATGACAGAGGAAGTATGCAAAGCCCCTTAGGGGAGAAATCAGACAGAGGAAGCCCTTATAACAGTAAGAACTCAGGACAGTGGTGGCTGAAGGCCTGTCTTGCTCTTCCACATGAGCCTCCATTCTGATTCTAACCAACCTCCAACCACCTGTCTTAAGCACTTTTGAGAACAAGGTGATAAGGAGGGACTGGAGTTTGCATTCAAGCTGTCCACCTTCTGAGATCCGGCTGGAGAAAGCCAGTGATAGCTGATTGCTGCGCACTGATAACAATCAACCTGGAATCAGAAGCCATGCTTCCGGGAGAGATGGGGGTCCTGTGTGATAGATCTGAGAAGCCCTGGGTGCAGCTCGCTGGAGGGGTCATCTTCGGTGTACCTGCCAGCTTCCTTGGCTATGGAGACGTGTAGAAGAGGTGAAAATAGAAGCCTCATGCTGTTATAAGTAGGGCTTTGGGGAGGTAGCTGGTTTGAGGATGTGTGGTGCTGGGATCAAGGGTGTGTGATTACTAAATTAGTCTGGTTGGTTTAGTTTAGTTCTGGGTAGAGACAATGGAAAGGCTCACCCTGGGTGTGGGCAGTGGCCGCTCTGAAGGGAGGTGGTCTGGAATGGATAAAAGGAAAGTAGGCTGTTGGCCGTTTGCTGCTGCTTCTATTGCTATTACTTGCTGCTTTCTGGTCACTTGCCTGTTTGCCATGGACAGTTTCTTCTCTGAGATGCCCTTTTGTCTTGCCACCCTGCCTGGGAGCCAGCCAACTACAGAATGAAACCTCTGCTAACTCTGAGCTGGAATAAACCTTTGCTTCTTTGAGTGTTGAGTACTTTGTCTCAGCAATGAGAAAAGTAACCAAGACACCAGAGTTCACAATCATAGCCTTTCAATTGTTTAAAAATGCAATAAAGGAAAGGATAGTCCCAATGAGAAAAGCTCACTTATAGCATGAGACAGTGTAAAATAGATTCCAAACGAGCACTGTTGGTTCTCAAATTGAGCTTATCGTTATCACAGCCACTGACCACCAGACACACATGGGACGTGTGTTAAAATACAGCCTTTCAACTTACCCAGCCCCGAAAATCTGAAAGGGAAATAGAGCCAGGAAAACTACGTTTTCATTTGAAGTGGCTGCTGGTGTTGCCTGATGAGAACTGATTTAGGGAACTCTTCAGGGTGATGCTATGAGGGTGTGAGATTACTGTGTGTCTGTGGGGATGACTTGAATGACTTCAGCCACCTGACAGGTGGCAAATAAAATGGGCTGAGGGACTGACAGATGATGATTTAATAATTTGAAGCAAAGACTGATAAAAATATGTCTCCCTGAACTCAGCCTTTTGCTGGGGATAGTCACAAACACTTGTCACAATTATAAGTCAAATATCAAGTCTAAAATTTGCACATATGTAAGTCTAACCTTAAATAATATAAAACACATCAGTAAATTAGTTGAATTATTGCAATTTGTAAGGGGTCTAAAAAGTCCGCGTCCACCTGATGCACACCTCTTTGATTCTGTATGTGCATATTTGATAACTAAAACAGCCTTACTTTTTAACCACTGTTAATAATCATGGTCCAATTCTCTCCCAAGGCTCCACTGCAACAAAATCAGACCAGCTTTGACAAGATGTGCATGAACAACTGTGGAACTAAATGAATTCTTGGAGATAAATACACACTGGTATGTTCAGTTGATACCGTGCCAGATTTTTCCTCCACTTTCCCTGAACTTCTCCACGAAGGGAGAGAGTACAACACTTCTTAGCTTTTTTCCTTTCAAATGGCTGCTTCTGAGTCACAGATATAAAATGATAAAACCAAAGGATTCATGGACCAAGAAAGACAATTCCTAACAAATGTCTGTAGGTAATTTATTTGGAGTTGTTTGTTTTCCCAAAAGATGCAATGGGTTTGAACTAAATGCATTAAAAAACTTTCACCTTTATTTACTCAAGGTAGTTTGACTCTATGAGGCTGGCCTTTCTCATGAGACCCACAACACTGCTAATTCTTCAAAAGAAATAAATCCAGTAGTAGGACTAGTTTTATGAAATCATATGTGACAGATGAGAAGCATATTGCCATCAATTTTGAATACAATACACATGTTCTACAGTACCTGAGATAGAAAGCAGACATATTAGCACATCTGAGCCAGGGCTTTTACCTTTTCAGATAAATCCTTCTAACTTTCCTGAATATATGTGATCATTGTATTAGTTTCCTAGACTGACTTAGCAAAATACTACCCAATGGTTGATTTAAACCACAGAAATGAACTAACTCACACTTCTATAGTCACACACTCACACACTACATTAGAAGTTGGAAATTGAAATATTGATAGAGTTGGCTTTTCTGAGTGTAACAGAAATTAGTGAGACAAGAGAAAAGATTGTGTTAAGCAGTAAAGATAGAATGTCTAAAATGGAGTCAAGAAGCCCCAGATGGAATCTGTTGAGTCACAACACTCTGTGGATCTCACAAAAACATCAGCCAACTGTGCTCTGGCTGTCTGCACCCTCCCCAGAATGTGACTAGGAAGGCCATTGGCTCAAGGGTGCTTGAACCTTGCATATAGCCTCCTTTAGGGTAGGGATCATAGTGCCTACACAACAGTCCATTAAAACCTTAAGAACTTTTCATGGATATCCTACTTAGAACCTCTTCCAGCTAGTGAGAGCTTTACTTCCTTGCTTTCATATAGTTTACTTTCTTGCCTTTATATTTAAAAAATAAATTTGCTTCCACCTTCTCTCCTTTGTCTATGGTTTCATTCTTTGTCACTGTGAAACATGACTGAAGCATTCCTGCAACATGAGGACCATGAGGGAAAGATTTGTCCCAGGGTGTTGTCAAGGGCTCTTGGCATGGAGGTCTTGCCATAGAGCTGTCCCCACTGTCTGTTTGTATATAGACATCATCATGTTAGATTAGAAAAGAGTCCTACTTACCTCATTTTAACTTAATTATCTCTAGAAAGACTTTATCTCCAAATAAAATGGTATTTTAAGGTACTGTGCTTATAATTTACATATGGATTTGGAGGGAATGGGGATGGAGGATAATTCAATATCACAGAACCCCTTATCACATGTAATTGATTAATAGCCTGCAGGATACACATGGATAAATGTTACCACAGCTTTACAGATACCTTGCTCTGTCTCAATGGTGCCCGAGTATTATTTGTAGAATATATATGACATCACTGAAAAGTATTTTAAAATTCTATATTCTAAGCTTCTCAGGACCTCCAAAGAGTCCCATCTAAGGAGCAATTCAGAAACTTGCTCTGTAGATCTCTGTCCAGTGGATTCTAGTCTGTGAAGAGCATGGAGTCCAACAGCCAGCTGGTTAGTTTTTATATTTTATTTTGGCCAGAAATCGCAGAAGAGCTGCCTGGGATTTATTCTTCTTCTTTAAATGATATGAGCATAGGGTTGGTTCCTCACCTCTGCTATTCATTTGTGTGTGTGTGTGTGTGTGTGTGTGTGTGTGTGTGTGTGTGTGTGTGTGTGTGTGTTATTAAGAATAGAACCCAAAGTTTTCACACTAAGCTAATTCCCTAGTCCACTTATTTCTGTATTTATTTTATTTTGGACCAGAGTCTCAGTAAGTTGCTAGACTCCTCCTTGTGATCCTCCTTCCTCAGCCACTCAGAGTGTTGGATTATAAGTACATACCATCATGCCTGGCTTCACTTCTGCTTTTACCACATTTTCATCTGCCTGTTGTAGCACAAACTACTTGACGTGCATACAGAGACCAGCCTTATTCTAACTCATCCATTTGCGTTCAGTGTCTACCAAAGACCCAGCACATAATTAATATATTCCAATGAATAATTATTGAATGAGTAAACACTTATACAAAGGGACAAGATGTACACTTGTGTATTATTTAAAAAATTCTGCATATCGATATCCCTTCATTCTTCACAGAGCTTACCTACACTTAAGATTCTGACCCATGCAACTGTCTATCTGACCTTCTACCCCAGCCTCTGATGACTTGCTTTTGGTTACATGACACATTTTGGGGCCTCAAGGACCTTTTTTTTTTTTTAAGGTTTTTTGAGGCAGGGTCTCTCTTTGTGGTTCAGGCTGGCCCTGAGCTCAGCCTCAAACTCACATCACAGCAATCCTCCTGCCCCTGCCTCCCAAGTGCTGGGATTACAGGCGTGAGCCACCACGCCCGGCACTGTGGTATGTGGTACTGGTTGCTGCTGGGGTGAGTCTCCACACCCAGTATTGTTATGTGGTTACCGGGGAATCGAACCCGGGCCCTTGCGCTTGCAAGACAGGCGCCGGAACCACTGAGCTACATGGCCCAAGGACCTTTTCTACATACTGCTTTAGAACTTCCCCATTCCACATTCAGTTGCCACCACTATTTCCATATAGATAGTTGTCCTGACCTTCAACTCTGATGTAATGTCCTTGTTCAAGATCTACATAAAATGTTTGTTTTTCCATCAAAACATCAATTATACTTATAATAATTAGTGCACTACTCATCCTAACAGATTTTAAGCTACACATGGTCAGTCTTCATGTCCATGATGTTTAGTTTTGAAACAACAGAAATATTCACACAGTAGGAAGTGATTGATTGAGTGGTTGTACATTTTACTATGGTTAAATTTTTTTTCCCTACCATTAAACTGGGAGCTTCTCTGGATCAGAGAGTAGGTCTAATTCAGTTCTCTATTTTTATCCCATGGCACAGTGCCTGGAGGACAGAATGTATCCCATAAATTTCAGTAAAACTCCTCAGGTCTGTCTATTTTTGTTTTTGTTTAGTTTTACCTAGATAAAGCATGGGAGAGAAATTAAAAACAAGTGCAGATGTTAGCAGTGATATGATTTTTTTCTTTCATGTAATTAGAGCTCAAACTCAAATATCTTAAAAATAAAAATAAACCAAAACAGCAGGGAATATTTAACAAAATGAGGCACTCCCATACAGCTGAAATACTTTTTCAAAAATCAGAAAATGATAATTAGTGAAGTGATAGCTTAAAAGATAGTTTTCAAATTGCCAAAAGATCATTTCAAATATAGGTTTTGACATATTTTCTCAGTGAGAAACTGGAGCATTTAGAAAATGACAGTTCCATTTATTTTTTACTTCTAAAGGTAAAATCTAGCCCACTGCAACCCAGCTGGGACTTGCAGCAAAGACCTGACTTCTGGTTACCAAAGGGATGAAACCTTAGGAGCCCTAACTATTCCTTTTCCTGAGAATGTTGTCTAAGTCACCATCGTTTTTCTCTTTCAGTGACAACTTCAGCAGTCAAGTTGTTTCTTTCCATAATATTGAAAACTGGCTTTGTGTAATAAGCTGTTTCTGTTTCTAGGGTAAGTTAAAGAGGAGATGCACCTATTTCTCTGGGGCAGGTAGAACTGTGTCTTTTGTTTATTCCCATTATCCCTCTTGTACTGAGCTGGCCCCAGAGAGGAGAAGTTTTACACTAAGCAAATGGCCTCCTTAGCAGGGAAGGGATACTCATCTCACTGTTATTCTCTAGGATTTTGACCATCTTTGGTGGGTGGAGATTTTACAAACTGAGGGATCTCAGCAGAGGCTCTTCTTAGGGAAAGATCATAGACTCCTGATGAAGTACATACTCATAGATTTCAGGGAATGAAATGAGGACACCGTGGGAAGAGAGCATATTATCCCATAGGATTGTGTCATCATTGTGAGAATGATAATGATTGGCACCTGTCATCACCTTAGCAGACAGCAGAGCTTTTTAACAAGGCACAGGTCAAAGCAGGTCAGAGGACAGTAATCGCTTAGGCACGAGGAGTCAGGAGTGTAACAAACAAAACTCAGTGACTTCAGATTCTGCTTCTGATAGACAGCACAAATGGAACTGTCATTCATATAAATGAAAAATAGATGAGGATAAAAATAAATATGATTGTTTAGATGTGTTTGATTTGCCAGGAGCTATTAGATTGATCTACAGTGAAAAGCTAGGTGGCTAATACAAAGCATTTCTGAGAAAAGGCCTCAAGAATTCTGAGAAATAGGAGACATAAGACTTTAGTTAATTTCTTCTGATTTTTAATTTATTCTACGTTTTTTTCTTTTGAACTACATTTTATATTTATAATGTGTTTTTTCAAAAAGAGCCCTACAAATTTCATAAGCATTACACTTTGCAAAATTGACCTATTCTTCCTAGTTGGATTATGAAAGCATTTACTGAACAAAGACGGCTCTGCTTCATGAGATTTTTTCACTCTAGACTCCTAGATGATATTATTTTTGCAAATAATTACATATGATTAATTTTTATGCACCCCGCCACGTTGGCCAAAGTCAGTGTCCATGTCCAGTTCATTTTTGTGTATATCATATTCATAAAACAGCCAAGCATTCACTCAGACGTTTATTTACAATGTAGTGATGAATTAGATCAAGGAATGGACTAAGATAATTCCCATACATGATTGGCACTAATCAGTAAAATAGGGACCGAGTAGAAGCATTAACTCTATGCTTTCATTCTCCATAATGTTCTTCAAGTGATCATAATGTTTTAGGATCACTAACTGGGATAAAAACAAGAATTCTAGCAAACCCACATTGTCCTCCTCCATGTGTGAGAAGGAGCTCCACATTTGATCATGTGAATGTTCTGTCCATAATCAGAAGACAGAGTCTAAGATGGAAGCTTGGTTGTAGCCATAACCAAAGCAGGGTTTCTCATCTTGCTTTATTTTTGACTCTCAATAGTCACCTACAGCTACTAGTTTGATCTCCTTTCTGCCTCCTATACCTGTTTATCTATTGTCCACGGCATATTTAACTAATATTCCTAGGCCAAAGAAATTATTTCTTGAAAAATAAGATGAAGTACTTTGATGTTTGCTTTGTTGGGCCAGAAATTCTTGTTCTGAAGAGTTCTGGAAAAATAGTTACCTTAATTGGAACCAATTTTCAGGAAATGGTAACATTAATAAAAACCCTCCAAGGTTAAGAGGTGACTTTTAAGGAATAGCAAAATTAGGCAGAAAGCAGGAAAGGGGGCCTCTGAGATTTAGGTCAAAGGACATAAAGAGAAGATGGCACAGCAACCTAGAGAAGGATCAACAATGAAACTCAGGAAAAATCAGTGGCAAGACAAAACAGGACTCGCAGCATTACAGAAGAAAGAGCAACCAAAGGCCGATGCACAGTTCTCAGCTGCATAACCAGATGCATGAAGGGAAGAAGAAGGGATGAAAGAGGAAGCAAGTCAAATGAAAGAAGTGGGTAGAAAAATCTGGACAAAGGTCTATGACCGTGCTCTGCCCAAGGTGGAGGCACACATTTATTTCTTGTGCAAATGTTTTCTGGGGCTCATCTAGTCATTTATAATATCGATTCAAAATTTCTTTAAATAACTCTAAGAGAGGATCATTAACTTGGGGTTATTATAAATCAAAACCAAAACAAAACTATTGCAAATGAGTGAGCGTTATCATAACCTTAACTAGAAAGACCTGTGTCACATTCCCAAATCCTGTCCCTAGAGATCCTGAGAAGTTTTTATGATAGTGTTTCCATAAAAGCCAGACTGAATACAATGATAGACCTAGCCAATGTGTGGGGAAAATCACAAAATTGCTTTCATATCCAAGTCTTTCTTTAAAAGTTAGAATTACAGTCTATGACAATGAAGGTTCATATAATTCTTAAGGCAAGAAAAGAAACACAAAGAAGCAGCACAAGAAGACTGAAGCAGAGGCAGAGTGGTGTGAAAGTTGTCAAGAAGTCACTCCCGTCAAATCCTCACAAGATCAACAAACGATGAAGAGGCTCTGATGGGCCCAGGGGCTCTTGTGCACATCTGCTTGAGAATAAGAGCTGTTACAACAGACCTGCCAGGACCACAACGTTGCACAAGAGCCATCACAATCGTACAAGGAAAATACCGCAGGGACATCGAACAGCTACCTGTCCAGCCTTCGACCAGTGCCACCGTTGTTGCTAATACTGGTAACAAGAACTATTGCTTCAGACTAGCTTATGTAATTCTTTTCATTTTGTCTTTGAAAGCTTCCCCTTGACTCAGCCTGTCTGTCTGGGCCTGTAGTTTCCGTGGCGTGCATGTTACTCAATGCAATACTTCCTGCTTATTTCCAAGTGAATATCATTGTTCTCTGGAGACTCTGTCTCTGTGTGTTTGTTATTTAGATTGACATTATTAAAAAGTATTTGATTACATCTTCTCATAAAACACATCAGGACTCGGAGGCATATGAATTTTGGGCCTAGTGGTTTCCAAGGCTTAGATTCATTTTGAAACACATTCATTAAAAACCTCATGCCCAGTTAAGTTTTTAGGGCAATTGTGTAGAGCCAGTTACCCATGTACTGGAAGTAGCCAAACTCTGACTTTTGTGGTCACTGAAATGGCCTCAACTATAGAAATCCCACTGCCACTAATATTAGCCAATGCCTCGGGCAGTTTATAAATAAGAAATCTTTAACAGTGAGCCTTCTTTTGATATTTGTAAGAAATACTGCTCCTGGGATATGTTTGTGTTCATATGAAAATAACCGTAAGCAAACCATCTTGTGGTAAACATCTCCCCAGAAAAAACAAATTCCGTCTTTTTAAAGAAAAAAAAGTGACACCAAAAAATGAAATTAATGCCTTTGGCTCACTATGCTGTAAAATTATCTGGAAGCTCTTTAACATCACGGTAAAAAAAAAAATTTCATTTGGATTATACCACACTATAACACTCTTAGAAAGCTATTTTAAGCAGTTGCATCTTTAATGAGGCCACTTAGACAAGAGGAACAGATACCCTCTAGATTGAAAGCCATCTTAAAGAAGGTGGGGCAACTGTATTTATTTAACTTAAGCAATGGACGTATTTCTACCCTATTTTCTTTCAGAAAGGATTTAAGGATTTAGCTACTGTGAAGGTCTGAAGGTGTAGATACTCGCAAAAGCCACAGATTAACATCAAGAACATATAACATGTCCAGATAGTTTTCCATTATCAATGCATTAATCTAAAGTTGGAAAGAGCTTTTAAACTGCAATGAAATATCAACTAGTTTCCAACCTGCATTTTTAGAAAGCAATTTCGTCACCTGTAGGCCTGTACAATAAACCTTTTATTGCTGAAAAAGAAGAAAAGAAAAGCACCCTGCTGGTGTTTCTTTGTTCACGCTATCACCTTATCATTCCTCAGCCATTTTAGGCTCATAGGTAGGAAAGAGAGTGTGCCTGCTTGAGCCCTGGATTCAGTGCTGGACGTTCTTGGAAAAAGCTTCTTACATGTGTAGCTAGCTAAGGAATAGAAGAGATATTCTACTGTTAAAATGAAGCTTGCTGTTGCTGTTGTTGTTGTTGAATGTGTTTCAAATCCAAGGTTCCATATTTTAAAAATTCAAAGCAGATTATCTAAATAGATTTCTCATACACCATTGTTGTGACAACAGTCAGTTTAAATGAGATTATTAGTAGATTTTTGCAATCACAGGAAAATAACACCATCTCTAAAATGATATTCCTCAAATCTCACTTTTATTTTTATAAATTTATTTAATTGGTAATATATATATATATACATATATATATAAGTTGTGATTACAGTCAACAATGAGAATTTGTACCAGTACATAACACAACTTCATTCTCATTTTTTCCCATTTCCCTGCTCCCCAACCCCCATCCCCTATACACAAAAGCTTAATTTCCTTTTTATAATCATCAGATTTGTTCCTTGCCCCTTTACTTGCCCCTTCCTTCTTTTTCCCTTTGAATAATTTCTTACTATTTCACAGTATCTATCATACATTTTATAACTCATTAACACCTTCAGTACCTCATACCAGAAAGGTGATACAGTATTTACATATGTGTGTCCTATTTATTTCACTTATGAATATGTCCTCAAGATAGATCCATTTGAGTATAAAGGTCTCAAATTTATCATTCTTTATGGCAGAGAAATACTCCATTTCATTTTTTAAAAGACCCTTATCTTCTTTACTCAGTCTCCAGTTGATGGGCATTTGGGTAGTTTCCAAGATTTGACTCTCTCAAACTGAGCTGCTATAAACCTGGGTGGACAAATGTTGCTGTGATATGAATCTTTTAATTCTTTCCTGTATATCCCTAGCAAAAGAATAGCAGGGACAAATGAAATCTCTAATCCTAGCTTTATGAGGAATCTCCACACCGATCTCCACAGCAGTTTCACCAGTCCACATTCCCACCAACAAAAGAGAAGGGTTCCTTCCTCAATATGTCCTCCTCAGCACTTGTTGTTGTTTGTTTTCACGATAGTAGCCATTCTTTGTGGAGAGAGATGAAATCTTGAAATCTCAGTGCTGTTTTCATCTACATCTCTCAAACATTTCTTCATATGTTTCTTAGCTGCTTTTACTTGTGTGAAGTGTCTGTTCATTTCAGATGCCCATTTTTGAATTGGGTCTTTAAATTTGGGGAGTCTGATTTTTTAAGCTCTTTATATACTCTAGCTAGTAGTTCTTTGTCTGAAAAACAGCTGGCAAATTTTTTTTGCCATATTGTTGGTTGTCTTTTCACTATGCTGGTGGTTTCACTTGCTGTGCAGAAGCTTTTTAATAATGTTAAATCCCAGTTGTTGACTCCTTCTGCTAGTTCTCATGCTGCTGAGGTTTTGTTCATAAAGTCTTTCCTTACGCTGATGCCTCCAAGAGTTCTACCTAACCTGTTCTGCAGCAGGTTTAGTGTTTCTGCTTTAATATTTAGGTCTCTAATCCATTTTGATTTGAGTTTAGTACATGATGAAAGGCATAGGTCTGGCTTTACCCTTTGGCAAGTTGAAACCCAGTTCTAATAGTATCCTTTGTGAAAGAGGCTCTCTTTCCTCTATTGCGGGTGTTTGGCTCCTTTTTGAAGGTGAGGTGGCTTAGCATGCCTGGGGTTATTTCTGTATCTTCTAGTCTGTTCCACTGATCCTCAGATCTGTTACTTTGTCAGTTCCATGTTGTTTTTATTACATTGTCTTTGTAATATAGTTTCCAATTAAGGATTGTGGTGCTCTCTACCATGTTCTTCTTGCTTTTGCTGTTTAGGTCTCTCCTGGTTCTGGATGACTTTTCTGATTATTTTTTCTAGATCTGTGAAATATGGTGTTGGGATTTCAATTGGAATTGCATTGAATCTGTATAGTAGTTTTGGGAGTATAGCCATTTTGACGATGTTGGTTTCTCCTACCCCCAAACAGGGGATATCTTTCCATTTTCTGATATCCTCCTCAATCTCCTTTTTCAGAGTGCTGTAGTATTCAGAGTAGAGGTCTTTTGCCACCTTTGTTAGACTGATGCCTAGATACTTCATTTTTGGGGGGTGCTGTTATGAAAGGAATTGACTCCCCAATTTCTCTCTCAATGACTCTGTTGTTTGTGGATAAAAAGACTATTGAATTTTGAGCACTGACCTTTAAAGATTAAAGGTAACAGAGTATCTTCTACTGAATGACACCCTACTCCGTGAACACATGGGAATGAGGATACTCCCCCAGTCCTCTAACTATAGCAATGTGAGTTGAGGACCCAAACTCAAACCAAAAATTAATCTTAATTAATCTGTACTGAGTTCTAATCTCAACACTAAAAAAGGCTCATTCAGACCCTCCCTAACTGGACTGCACCCAGATTCCATCCGAAGCATACAAAAAAAGCCAAGCATGGTACAACTGAAGAATATGCATTGAACAGTATATGTGCCAACAGACGCGAGGGTCAGACCGTTAGAGATGTGACAGACCCAAATGATCAGATGCCCCTGGACATTCAGAGGGCTTACTGTTTTTCAATGAATGTGTTGATAACTGATTTTCTAAAAAATTCATTCTACTACTGTCTTAGTTACTTTTCTCATTGCTAAGATAAAATACTCAACTCCCGAAATTAAAGGAGAAAGGGCTTATTTTGGCTTATGGTTTGTAAAAGTTTCAGTCCATATTTGGCTGCCTCTAAGGCAGGGCGACATGGCAGAGGAGCATCATCACAGAGGAAGGTAAGTTCATGGCGGGCAGAAGGCACCCGGCTACAAGCAACAATAGCAGCTTCCTTCTGCCCCTTTTGTATTCTGTCCAGGTCACTCATCTGAGGGCAGGTTCCAAACCAATCAATGGACTTAATTTACTCATCTCACCCCCCTAACTCCAACATCACACACTGTAGATCCAACCACCTCTGATAAAGCCCATGACATCCTGAGGTTTTGTGGACATCTCAATATAAGCCGTAAGGACTGACATTCATTTTTCCTTGGACAATTTATAGCTTCCATTCTGTATGAAAAGATATACATAAAGTTGGTAAGTATGTTAGTCTTTCAATTAACTAAGCTCCTATAAGATTTATCTCTATTCCCATGTCAAATTAGCAAATGAAAGAGGCATAACTGGACATGGAAATACTAGATTTCTACTCCTCACCGTTTCCTTTCTCAGGCTTCACTCACCAGGAAGACCCTAGGTTACTGCAGATGTCATACTGACTATAGTACTGCATATTTTAGAGCATCATATTTTCATTTTTGCTTCCCTCTGCCAATAGAGTATGAGTTATTTGATGACGGAAACTGTGATTTACAAACATCAGCATACTCAGAGCTTCACAGTGTCTGGAACTGAGTGGAGATAGATGATTTTGTCATTATCACCACCACTATTACAACAATTGCACCTTATTCCTTTTATTATACTCCATGCATTTTTATGCACTTTACAGATTTAGTCTTGATGACAACCTTCTAGGTAGCTACTGTTATTAGGTACATTTTTCAAAAAGATACTGAGGTAAAAAAGGTAAAGTAGCTCAGCTAAGTTAACACAACCAGTGGTAGCAGAACTGAAGACTGGCTGGGCTCCTGAAGACTGCCTTGCCATTTCTCAGCATGATGTGCTTCATACCATTTGCTGTAGATATTGCTCAGAGCGGTGATACATTACTGTGATAAGTTCACCCGTCTCTCACGGGATGTGGGTTGCCTGGAGACCGGAAGCTGTACTGTTTATTTACAAATCATGAATTTAGAAGCCAGAAACAATGAGACCTAAATTCTGTCTCATCTGCCTCTTCTTCACAGGATTCGTAACCTGATTTCTTTCTTAAAACTGTCATCTCCCTAGTTTAAACAAGTAGTTTGAGTAGAACTGGCATTATTCTCAGCCACTACCATGGATCTTCATTGGTTTAAATGAATCATTGATGCCAATCTCCTGGCCCTTGATTAGGTCAAGAGTAGCTACATGACTTTATGTGGATCAGTGTGGTTCACTTGTGTATGTCCATTTGTGAGTATTTCTAGACTAAAGCATCCTTGACCTTAGGAGAGAACTCTCAGGTAAGACACAATCAGATTCCAAAACAGAAGTCGTCAGCTTAGAAACTGCTGGCTATGACAATAAAAACAGAAAGTGAGCAGCCTAAGAATGTGAGGGTCCCTGTGAATGAACATCAGTGTAGTTGAGGACAAAAATTCAGTTTTTAGTGACATTGATGAGCAACTTTAGAAGATCAACTGAAGCCTGAGCTACTTGATTTTTCAACTATCTATGCCATTAAATTCCCTTTTAGTTGTTTCTGTTTCCTCAGTGAGAAATTTCTGATACAGATATCCTTTGACAAAGTATATAAAATCTGTGAGACAATTTCCTCATCTTTAAAATAGAGATACTGATATTGTATAGCTATTTTAAAGACCAAATTAAATAATCTAAATAAAGCATTAATGAAGGAAATGTTGCATGAATAAATGAATTAAAGAGCTCGATTTTCCCTCAGTCATTTGAGCATTACCAAATCAGATGCATACTTCAGATGATGGAAGTGGTCTATAGAAGAACTATATTGTTCTTCTCCTATTTATGTTGTGCATCATAGTTCCTTGAGCTGGTTGATTTCTGAGCAAGAGTGTTACGGCTTTAAGGCTGCATCCCACACAAACTATTTTATATAATTGAGTAGTTTCTAGCCTTAGGATAATTGCATATTCATTTGACAAGTAAAGCGAAACACAAAACAAGGTCAAAGTACCATTGATTAATATTGCCAATGGCCACTGAAAACTGCTTTCAGATGAAACTGCTTCAAGATCAATATTTAAGAATCACAGATAGAATTTTCTGCATGCAATGTAAAATGGCTCAAACTTACTAGTGACCTCCAGACTCCAAAACCAGCCCAAACCAGAGTCCTGAATCTGCCACTGTGTTAAACTGTGACTTCTTTCAAATTGAACTTCTGGATCTTCAGTTTCCATTTCTACAGAATGGAGATAATAATCTCTGCCTCTTGTTCATTTTATTATGGTGGAGTCTATCTCAAATGAGGTAAATTGCAAAAATCATTTCAAAACTGTCAAAATATACAATAATATTATAAATGCATCTATGTCGACCAACTGTGAATGCAGCAAAAAGAGATTTATACTGAGGCACCCACGTTCTTGAGTTTACACTCCCTTCTGATTTCATATAATAAACATAGAAGAATATCTGCCCTGTCTAGAGTACTTCTCCGATCTCTCTTCCATCCCAATATCCAACCAACCAACAGGAAACGACCTCACATATTGTATTTTATAGTTCAGGTCACATCCTGACACTCTGACAGTTGAACGAAGGGTCACAACTAGTCATCAGAAACTCACTGTTCATTTCTTAGGAATATCAACTTGCATTCACAGGTTCGTAGAAAATTGATGGTGTCACTGAAGCCAAACAACACTGCTCAAGGCTGTGGTGTGTAAATGGTGAGCTGAAACTGAGACAGATGCTCCATACAGACAACACAGAGCACGTGAGTAGAGACAAGGAAGGGGACAGACACAAAAACAGAAAGGAGGAGGTGCACCGAGAAGACTGGAGATAACCTGATAAAAGTGCACGCGGAGGGCCGGGGAGTTAGCTCAGTGGTTCCGGCGCCTGTCTTGCAAGCGCAAGGACCCGGGTTCGATTCCCCGGTAACCACATAACAATACTGGGCGTTCAGACCCACACCCAGCAGCAACCAGTACCACATACCACAGTGCCGGGCGTGGTGGCTCACGCCTGTCATCCCAGCACTCGGGAGGCAGAGGCAGGAGGGTTGTGATGTGAGTTTGAAGCTGAGCTCAGGGCCAGCCTGAACCACAAAAGTGAGACCCTGTCTCAAAAAACCTAAATAAATAAAGTGCACGCGGAGCCTGGTGGATTTCCAGTTCCTGCTTCCATTCCCCTCTGAGGGTTAGCTATGATTCATCACACTGCACCTCACCTGATGCTGTGTGCACCAAGTAAAGTTCTTTTCTTTAAGCATGCTAATCAGGATGTCTGTTATTTGCAGTGAATGGAATTCACAAAAGTGCCCCATTTATATCGTAATATGCTGTGAATGACTCTTAACAGGATGGCCTCCCACTGTTGGCAACAGAGAACCATTTCAACAACTTAAACATACAACACTGTTTTGTTTTGTTTTGTTTTCCATAGTAAACAAGTCTAAATGTAGCAGTCTAGGTTTGGAATGGTGTCTACCACATCGTATGGGGATAGATTTCTATCTCTTTCTTACATCCCAAGTGACTTCTGTCAACAAGACTACCTCATGGTCTAGGATAGATGATACTTCTGTGTCAGTATTCCAAACAGCAGAAAGGGAGGAAAGAACAAGAAGAGTGTGTTCTTGCTTTCTCTTGGATGCTTCTGCTCACACCTCCCTAGCTAGACACAGATATATGGCTCCATTACCTAGTAAGGAATCTGAGAAGTATAGATTTCCAGGCAGGCCATTGGCCAGGTCAGGGCAAGGATAAAGGAGAAAACTGTTGTTGGAACATTGCAAGTAGTAGAGGCCACCCTTTCAGATACTCAAACATACGTATACATCCACTCTGGTGCCCAAAACAACCTTCATCCCTTTACTACAGAAAGCTCAAAATTCAGACTCTCTGGGTGTGAATTCTGCTCTGCTGGGTTCAATCTTTATGAGACCAAAAGAGAAGTTCCCCATTACTCCAAATATAAAATGGCAAAGAAAGGAATAAGCAAACTAAAAAACCAGGCAAACAAAACCACAACCTCTGTTTTGAGTTGGGGGATAGAGGGAGAGGACATATTGCAGCTGGTTTAATTTCCTAGCAATGATCCAGTTCTGCAGGGTAGAAACAACACACCCACGATGGATCACGCTTCTTGCTGAGCTAGTTGGCAGCTCATACTCTTATTCTCAGGACAGTTCGATTCCCACCATCCTCCCGCAGGGTCTGCACCACCGGTACTCCAGGGCATCTTTTGTCCATCACCTCCAGTGTGGCCACGTCCTTCCAGGTGTGTCACAATCTAAACTGTGATAGACCAGGGTGTAGAAGTATCAGCTTCTAACCTAACAACACACGCTGTTGCTAGAATTTAAAAGCAGATTACAGGCTTCAGGCAGAGTACCTCTGTATGAGCTGAGCAGCCTTTCTTTTCTATCTTTTACCTCTTCTGCTGATTGGCTAACTCTAGTCTGAAGTCATCTGTCATTTCTAGTAAATTTGGCCAATCACCAATCCTGAAGCAGCCTGCCTATTTTCGGGGAAAATGAAAAAACAAATGTGTCACTTGTGTGGCTCAGGGAGTTTCCTTCTCCCGTGTCCCGCAGTTCTGCACTTTTGGCTTTCGCCGGCCGCTGACCTCCGCATTGACCCTGAGGACGTGCATCTGCCTTGTCTCAATTAGGATGTGATCCAAGTGTGCAATGTACAATAGACCTAGAGACTTGAAACAATGTAAGGTATCTGAACTACTAATTATTGATTACTCTCACTTGAAAACCTGGTGAAACAGTGAATTCATTGTAATTCAGCAACATACTGGGCCAGTCTCTCCTTGATATGTGGCTGCTAGAAATAAGAGACTTTTTGATGGAAATTATTGAAGTGTCCTGGCTATTAACTATAACACAGATAGAGAATTTAGAGTTTTGCCATTGATTTTTTTGTAAAAGTCTTTGGCTAGGAGAGGCCAAAATTTCTCTCATTTTCTCCAAGCTGTTTGTGTTGTTTCTTTGTTTATTGATTGTAATGTTGAGATTAAACCCAGGACCTTCACAATGAGCTAAATCCCTAGTCCTTTTAAATGTTGGTTCTGAGGCTGAGTTGTCCTGTTTCAGCCTCCCTGAGTGCCAGGATGACAAGCGCGTGCCAATATGCCTGGCTAAGGGGTATGAATTTCATGAAGGTCATACAATTCCTAACAACAAAAAACAAAAAAGAAGCCCCCAAATCAACTCTGCTCTGCCCAAATAGGCCTGAGTAATTGTGTTCTGGTGGAGAATAATTGCTTCAGTAAGGAGCAACTGTGATGTGTCAAAATGGGCCAGAACTTTAAGAGAAGTTATTTGGGGAAATGCTTATTTTGTAGATGAAAGGTTTCAGAAAATTATTTAAAATATGTCATGAGTGTGGGAATGAGGGAATCTCTCTGAGTTGAGAAAGCTGTATTAGCTCAGCTTTTTTATAAAATGAAGGGTTAGACTAGCTGCTCACCAACACTCCACCCAGCCCTGTCTGAGAATTATGTTGTTGAAATACTTTAGGTCCTGTGCAAAATCCCCTCTGGCAGTTTCCCATTTGGGTCTAAAATCATGAGGAGCTGCTTATACTTGGTTCCCACCTTTGAAGTCTTAATGTCCACATGGACATACCAGCTTTCTATTCTTGGTCAAAAGATTTCACACAGAATGAGGGCTAGAGTCATCATTCAAAACTCTGCATAAGGGAAGCAGAAAAGCACTGAAATGGTACTGAAAGACAAATTCTCCAATGAGACTGTTGATTCTGTCGATTCTAAGAGTGACATTGCTAATATGAGCATCCATCCTATTATCTTCCACGTGTTATCAGCTTCTGTTAGCTGAGGGGACAGTCTGCTTTCTTTCTTTCTCCTCCCCACATGAACATTTATGCATAGTCCACTGTAATTTTGAATATTTAAATCATCACCTGAGGACCTTCAGTAATAACACCCTCACATTCTTTTACTCAATGGGGCATTCAACAGGCCTTTATTATGGTTGTTTTAATCACACAGACAAACAACAACCATAATATGAGCTCTAGGCAAACTCTACATCTCACCCTAATTGCTTCTCTGTCTTGCTAAACTTGCCAAATCATTTTGCATATGTATTTCTAGTGTGTGCTTGTTGGAAGAAACAGGAGGATGAACAAAGCTATTCCTTCTATTTATGTCCTACACAGACCACTGGGACTGAAGTGAGTTTAATTGAAGACCATCCCTACATTTTTATCTGATTGAATAAGAGACAGAATATATGTAGGTGACACCCACTGCTTAGATTTCTCTTCATTCCTGATAAAGTTATTATTAAAAGTAGGATATCAAGTGAACTAAAACCACTTTAATCTTTGCACAAAGGACTATAAGAAATGTAGTCAAGAAAAGGTTAAGTTTCCATCTATTCATCATCAGAGAAATCAGTATTGTGGGGAAGATAAAGTCACTTGGACTAAAATTATAGCTGACATCACAGTCTCCTGGGGAGCTCATTATCATACAGCAGGCTGGGCCCTAACCCCGGAGTCTCTGATTCAGCGAATCTGGAGTCAGACTCAAAGCTTCGCTTTCTAACAAGTTCATAGGTGAAGCTGATACTATTGGCCAAAAGGACCTCACTTTGAGAACTATTCCCTTAAGATATCATTAGAAAAAAAAAAAAAAAAGAAAGAAAGAAATGTGAGTGCTTTACTCAACTCATTCAATGTCTGCAGCTAAAATGCTTTTAGGGGTGAGAGGATCAATTTGCAATCAGACTTGAGATCAGACCCCTAACCTATACATCTCCAAGCTCTCCTGCTATGGGGGAACTGACAAAGTTGAGATATGGGAGATACTGTTTCAAACAATTATAAAAAAGTGAAACTTATTCAGCAGCCTTTTGGAGGAAGTGGAATTGAAATCAAATTCTCCTCACCGATCTTCAGTGAAAAAGATCAGAGAAACCCTACATTATTTTATGCTAAGGCTTACACTGATAGAAATCTAGGTTTTACTCCTCATCCAGTGATGGAATTTCAGAACCACCAGCAGGAACCCCTCAAGGATTCCGGTGGTCACAGGGTCACACTCAGTGGACTGAGTCATGAAGCTAAGATGAGGCCACACAGGGCAGTGTTGAAGTCACAGGAATATGACAGTGAATCAGCTGTAACCGCTAAGTTCTGACTATGTTCCTAGCCACACAATTGCATCTCACACAGGTCCTCACCTACAGCATATTCTTAATTAACAGAGAATGGACACATAACATATAGGACCAAAAGAATTAGTACCCCTTGTCTGCTGTGAAGGGGCCCTGGGCCTCTTCGGCTTGCTGGGTTGAGGTTCGCACCTTCAGCACTATGTACCTCCACTTCTGGGCTGTCTATCAGCCTCAGCACTTTGGGAGGAAGGAAGAAGCTGTGGTGTGTGCTCAGCCCACAGCCACTCCTCCACTGGCTGCCTCCAACTTAGTGAATTTCAGTCTTCTTAATCGCAGAACGGACAAGACCATCAGAATACCCCTGTTTCCTGGCCACAGCAATGGTCAGATGGTCCTGCCCCAGAGGTCATTAGGTGACCCACACAGAGACAGGGAATTTACAATATCCCTAGGATACTACAAACTGAAAACCCAAAAGAAGTAATGCTTTTCTTTATTTTTGCAGTGTGTAGGCTTTTTTCCTGGGCAGATGCCAAACAGACAAACAGATAAAAGACAAAAATTAACAAGTGTGATTGGAAACTTGTCCTTAAATTTATTTGATTTTGTTTCTCAGTTTATGTCCAAAGTTTCTTGCCACCATTTTGACTGAAGGCCAGGCACTATGGGCTACAGTAGCTGGCATTCCAGGCCGGATACATAAAGACTCCATGCACCTAATCCTCCCTTTTCTCTCACATTTTTTTTTGACTTGTATGACAAGCTTGAAATCAGAATTGAAGGCTCCCAAACCAAAACAATGAGAAGAAGCTCCATCTCCCCTTCACAGAAAGCTGTCGACTGACTCTCAACTCTGACTGAACTTTATGTCAGCCAGAGGTAAGTGCCTATCATATTTTCACTAAATATTTTAACTTTTCATGAAGCAGCCAGTATTACCTTCATTCTAAAGGAATCCTTTTGTGTTCATCTAAAACCAGGCTATACAACTCCTAGGAAGAAGGTTCAATGGAGAGTAGAAGTGGTTTGCAGACTGAGCCTTGCATTACTTCAGTATGTAGACATCAGGAACAAGAAGGAAAGCTAGAAAACATCTGAGAGGAAGCCTCTGGGTGGAGACAGGAGAAATCGGTGGAGCTTCGGTGTCTTAGATGAGTTCGAAGATAGCTGTGTGAGCAGGGGTGACTGACACACTCCATGCAGTTGGAGAGTCTTTGTTTTTCACCTCTTTTTCCAATTGTAGGAGATGCTTCAGTGTTCTTCCAAAACATTTTTTGTTTTCTTAAAATGATTTAGACTTTTGCCAACCAAGAGTCTTTGACTTTCACAGGCACCTTCAACACAAACTCTAATGATGTCTTCCTAGGAGTGTTTAGGCTCTTAATAATCTCTCTGACTATAGGCTGAATTATTGAAGAACATCTGATAAATAGATTGCAGTACAGTGATAAGCTATTGCTTCTGCAATGAGCTTATGAACCACCCCACCCCCACCCCATGATGTCTATGCCGGATGTAACTCTGCCAGACCCTTTCTTGGGTCATTTGTCTTGGGCAAAGCAATTGCTATGGTACAAGGCAGGCCCGTGTAGATGTGACCTGAGTTTCATGGGTGAGGTTATAGTAAATCCTCTATGTGGTTGATCCTTTAAATGAGACCTCCAGGTCCAGCCCACAACCTGAGTGAAAATTCCAAATATATCTTGAGCCAAAATACCCAGTTAGGCCACATTCAGTTCTCAATCTATAGTAACAGTAGGACAGATTCTGTTTTTAAAACCTTAAATTTTGTGAATGATTTGTCATACAGAAATAGGAAGCCAACACGCCAAGCAGTCCAAATGGTAAGTACAGTGATAAACATTTCCATTAAATATACTTAAGACATAAGCAACCTGGGAGTAATTTATCTGTTATTTATGTCCACTCAACCAATATTTATAGACATTTACTCTAATCTAGCATTATTTTAGACAATAGAGATATCAAGATTACTGACACATTAGGTATGAATAAGAGGTTAAATCCTGTTGGGAAAATTACAAGGATGATGTGAGACAGAAGTAGACCCCTCTTTCTATACATCAAAGAGAAGGAGACTTCCTGAGATGAGATGTTTGTGCTGCTCAGTGAATGGAAGTAAGTACCTTCCTCAAAAGAGCTGAGGACAGAGATGTCCAACAGAGGAAATGATGAGTGTGAAGACTCAAGAGGGGAAATCAAGCTACTGTGTCTGAAAAATGTGAGCAAAATCCATAAGGTCACTGTGTGGGGAGCAAAGAGAAGTGTGGCAGAAGGTAGACCTTGTGAGGCTAGGCAAGAAGTTGGATTTCCCTGAAGGGAAACTTACATTCAAATAGTGGACACTGACTCGAGACAACACAATTCAGGATATAGATAAATACTGTGAAAGCAATAAATAAGCACATGACAGCACGTATGATAGAGAAACTACAGTGCTAGATAGCTTTTCTGGGCTGCTTGCTTAGGGGAAGCTTCTAGAAGAAGCTAACTCTGATGAATGAAAAGCCAGAAGTATGAAGCGCTAAGGAAAGAGCTGCTCCAGGAAAGAACATGTGGCAAGGCCCTGAGGAGGGTGAGTCAGGTTGTCTGAGAAGGTAAGGGGTGACCATTAGGTCTGAAACTGGTGAACAAGGCAGTGAGGGTCAAGAGAAAGCTGGAGAAACACTCAGGCTACAACCTATGGATTCTTACAGACCATGCCTAGCAGCTTGGAGCACATGCAGAATCTATTAAAGAACTTTTAACTCAGTGTAATCTCTGATAGCTCATTTTCCTCTGGATTAAAATACAATGAGATGAAAACAAAGACAAAGAAATTCACTGAACTTTTCCTAAGCTATATGCAAGAAGATTGAAGAGGAATAAAATTAATCCTGGTACTGTGTGAGCACAGGGACAAAGAGAATAAATAGGGACCTAAAACTACATATATGTAAGATGCCAGAGGAGGAGTGGGTCCATTTATCCTATGAAAGTACAGAAGTTCTACAGTCTACAAAAGAGAACTTTAGTATCTTTCACAAAAGATGAGAGGATATAGCTCAGTGGGCAAAGGAGGAAGAACTTGGTCAGTAGTAGATACATGTATGAACGCATTAACACTGGTCAGAGCTTGTGCTGCCCAGGGAGAGGGAAACTAATCTCTATTTCTGAATTCATAAAAGAGAAAACAGGAAAGTGACATAGTTTCAAAGATAGGTCAGGAATTTCAGATGTCTGGCTTTGAAAGGGCACTCTAATGCTTAATGTCAAAAACTCCCACTCATTGGATAATAATAAGTTTTACTGAGAACTTACTGTGCTCTTCACATGTCTTACGACATGATCTTAACTATAACTCATCTACAAACCATTTAAACACCTAAAACTTCTAAACCAAAATGATATGCCTGAAGATGAACTAGTGTGGCAAGTGGTTAAATCAAACCTACATTTTCTTTTAATAGAGTGGGTGTTTGGAGAAGCTATGGGTGAAACTTTACAGCTAGTGAAAGGCTCACACACATTATTAGTAGAAATAATTGTTGAAATTAGGTTGACTGCAAATGTAGACTGGGTTCCGACTGAAAAATAATTCCACTTTGAATATGATTCTGAGAAGTTTGTACTAAGTTTCAACATAATAGGAGCAAAGATTCCTGAGTTAAAGAAATGACATGTTTGAAGGGTTGTTTTCAAGGATTTATTTGGTAACTGCTTGCAATGTGTATCAGAAGGAAAGAGACTAAAGGAAGAAAGGTCTGTCAAGCCAGTGGTTTAGCTGTGTGACCTTAACTAACTGATGACTAAAAAATGAAAGTAAAAAGAGGATTGAGAACCATCCCTCCAAAGAAGAGTCCACAGGACTCAGTGACTAATTTGATATAGACTGGGGCCAAGGAGATTGTAAGGAAAACCCTATATGGCAAAAACAACGGCGTTACCATAAACAGAAGTCGACTAGTCAGGAGGTGGGTCCAGTTTGAGGAAAGAGAAGATGAATAGTAACCATATGTGTAGGGTTAGAAATAGTAGCAATGAAGTGAATGTGTTGCTAAAGATAAGGAGGAATCCTGGCCAAAAATAATGACTTGAGATTTATATCCAGGTAGAGAATTAAAATCCTGAGAGTCCATGATTTTCTAAGGAAAGAAAAAGAGTGGAAACCAGTACCCTGGTTTCCAACATTCATTCCCATCTTGAGCTACCTAAAGGAATTTCCACTTGGTTGAACTACACGTTGCCTTCAGTATGTGCTCCCACAGAAGTTGTTCAGAGCCAGGGCGGACCCTGGCTGTGCTCAGCCAGCAGCTGTCCTTCCAGTCTGAGGTAAGACTGTGCGCGGATCACAGTGCAAGGCCAGGAGATTGGGGGAGTCCCAGGGAGGTCCCTAAACATGCTAAGGAGGCAGGAGAGGAAATGGGCTCAAGGTTTCCTCTGGAAAGGGCCCTACTTTTGTCTTCACACCTGTCCTGGACCTGCTCTGACATCCTGGGCCTTGGAAGAGTCATGGTTCTTGGGGATGGAGCACTGGGAATCAAATCTCAGAAAATCACTCCAATTCAGAAATCTGAACCAAAGCTAAGGAATCCTAGAGAAGGCTCAGCCAGAAACTCGGAAGACAAAATCAAGTCAGGTTCTTAAGCCACGGAGTCAGGGAAGTAAAAAAAACCTGGACATTTCAACAGGGCTTAGAGTAGGCTGGGGTGCAATATCTCAGCAGAGTGAATTGGACTCAGGAGGAAACAAGTGGAGATAATCATCCTTTCTCACCATCACAGTCAAAGTGGTGCCCTTAGCGTGATTCCTGAGGTGACTCTTTGATCAAAGGTGGTTTCTGAACTATTAAACACTTCGTCTTTGTGAAAAGTAACATCCTGTCCACTGGGAAAACCATTCCCAAACCTGCTGCAAGACAGCAGTTATTCGGATTCCCCCTGTCAGTGTGAAAATGTAGGTCCAAATGGACTTTGCTACTTGAAATTAAGTGTGATCACACTCAGCAGCGCGGAAGGCACTTGACCCAAAGCTCAATTATGAGCGGCTTTGAGCCGCAGGGACCTGGGCACAGCATTCAGAAAAAAAGAAGAGATTGTTTCTCTGGGATTTCCCTGTTGGCCGCCTGAATCCTACATGAATGTTCTTTCTGTTGTGTGATTCTGCTTCCTTGCTCTCAAGGTCCTCTTCTCACTTCTCTCTCTCAAGTTCTCTCTCCCTTGGAGAAAGTATCTGGGCCCTTGCCTGACAGTCGCACGTGACTCCATGAGCTGTTGGAATTAACTAAAACTCTCACTTTCCCAATAAATCTCCCCCAAGGTGACACACAGCAGCTGCGAATTCCCAGCATGGACCTGGCAGAGGTTCTAAGAAAATCTGGCCGTGCTCCAGAATCCTGTGCCCCTTGGGTCCCAAAGAATCACTGCACCCAGGCGTCAAGTCATCCCAAGGAGGGGTATGCTCCTCTAAGCCCACCCTCTGCTTAACCTGCCTCAGACTTTCCAAATGATGGCCTGAGTTTGCTTTGAGAGAAGGTGAAACACACAAAAGACAAAATTCCACACCATGTGATTAAATACTAAAATGGCTAGCTCGGAGGCAGGATTTAAAACTGCAGAAAAGGCAAACAAATCCACTGAGGGAAGCCTACGTAGAGGCTAATCGAGAGAAGTACTATTTGATTATGAAACTGGAGTCCTGCATCTCTCTTGCTTGCTGTGACCGTGGAAGCTGCTTTTCCGGCGCTCAGTTCATTCATGGTCCAGCAGTGGCCAGAAAGGGGGCTGTAGAGTTGAGAGCCAGGACACAAAGTATTTACTGGCTAAAGATGTTTCCACTTCTGCCCAAACTGTGTTTACTTAGTAAAATATACTTTCATTGTGTTGTTGCAAAACTAAATCCATTCCCAGCACCCACAGAGAAAGGGCGATTGGGTTTCGTGTTGAGGTGCCAGCGAGCGCGTTCGGGGGCATTCACGTGCCAGCTGCTCCTCCAGCATGTCTTTTATTTGCAGTGCCTAGGCTGGCTTTACACTTTGTCTCTGGGTAAGAAAAATCAGGATTAGAGGGCCTTTTGTTAGTGAGGGGAGAGGGAGAGTGCAGTCTCTTTTGAGCCCTATGTGCACGGGCAGGCTAGCAGGCAAAGCTCAAAGCTCTCATTGACAGCTCACTCACCAAGTCCTGCACGGAGAGAGGACCTGCTGCATCGGGCTGCTCCTCCGGAAACTCACGGGGGACTGAGGTTACCAAACACAATCTGCAAAAGCCCGAGGCAGCCCTACCTCTGGGCTCTATGCAAATAAAACCTGGTGAGAGGTCTAGAGAATGGAAGGGTCTCACTATCAGCTGATGGACAACATTATGAGGCGGAACCCGTCTGAGAGGTGAACAGAATAGGTGGCTTCTTCCTTTATTCTCTGAAGGAGTTAACACTACTTTAGCCCACTTGGAAATCCTGAAGTGCCACAGTGCCCCTAGTCCTTTTCACTAGCCTGTTCCCCCAGTGCAGTGAGCTGCTGGCACAGTACCAGCTAGACTGGTCTCTGCGTACAAGCCACCCAGCTTCCAAAAGAAAGAGTGGCCGCTTTTATTGAGCAACTCCTCTTAAAATAGGTTTGCTAAATGCACACATATGCACAGGAGCACATATATGCACATCCATGTGGCCGCACCACGTGATACTTTTTTCTTGGTTGAAAATTCCCCAAAGAGCACCTTTCTCCCTCGCTACCCTCCTTTCTCTCTCTCTCTGCAGAAAGACACACAAATTGAAAAAGCAGCCTTCCTTAGCCTCCCGCCCCTCCCCCTCACAGCCTAGAATCAAAACACTCATTCTAAGGACCAAGAAGGGGTGGAAAAGTTCAAGAAAATTAGGCCTTGTCTGTTTTCTGGCTCTGCAAGGAACTATTGTTGCTCAGCAGCTGCTCCCTGGCTTCTCAGGAAGCCTTGATGTAAGTGGGCTGGGGACAGGAGGCACGCTGGTTGGCGACAGGAGGCCCACTGGCTGGCTGGGCCGTGGGGAACATCTACTATTTTTTGCACCTAAAGAAAGATGGGCTTTATTTCTCAGAAAAGCACAGAGATCTTGTTTCTTGGTAGCTGTTATCAAAACCCAGTTTTAACCAAACACAGTTGGATAGCAAATAAGAGTTGTATGCATGCATGCCTGTGTGTGTGTGTGTGTGTGTGTGTGTGTGTGTGTGTGTCTAATGGGAAGAAAAGGCAAGGAAAAAAGTCCCAAGGCGCAATCTATGCAACCTTTAATTTGACGTTTTTTTAATATAGAAAAAGCTGAAAAATTCCAGCCAAATGGAAAGCAGTAAAGTGGTTGAGAAAGGTTTTATGACTAAGAGAGGATTGCAATGGAAAATATGTAAAAAGAGAAGTTAAACCAGCTGGCTTATTTAATTTTGGCTTTTGCTCTCTTTACACTTTTTTTTCAGCTTAAACCAGGGGAAAATGTACTGTGTAAACATCCAGTGTTTTTCTTAAAGTTGAGCACTAACAATATTCTTTACAAGACTGACTTGGTAGATCTCTTGGGATTGGGTGTGAATAGGACATTTCACCTCCGGTCACAGGTCGCTTCCTGCTCCAGCTAGTGAGTCAAAGCTCTCACTATTCCTGGGGTCTCCTCAGCCCAGGACTGAGGTAAGAGTAGGAGAGGGGATGGTAAACTGGGGGCAGGAAGAGCCCAATGGCTATTTCTCACAATATTTTATTACAGCAATATTTTACTAATTCTATATCACACCCAGAAACTAAATTCTAAAGTCCTATTACAAAATACATAGACAAATTAGTATATTTCTAGTTTATCAATGTATTCATGCAGTCCATAAACATCCTTTAAATACTGTCAATGAACCAGGCCTTGTGTTAGATGCTGGAAAGCAAAGATAACTTAAATAAACTCCCTATCTTGTATGTCCTCAACAAACAAGACACAGGTGTCCAGGCCAACGATTGCAGCTCTGACTGTAAGTACTATGCAACACAGTTAGACCTAACCCTGCCAGAAGAGGGCAAAGATAGCTTCCAGGAGGTGGTCATGACACACCCAAATTTTGTGTGCTAAATAGGAACAGAGCACAAGGTCAGACAGAGGAAGGAAATGCAGATGGAGGAGGCGAAGGTGGAAAGGCTCTGATTTTATACTGGGAGAGGGGAAGGGTCTTCCGCTGTGCATTGCCAAGGGTTCTCGAAACCTTCGACAACAGTCGAATCAGATTGACCCATGAGGTTGAGAGTGTAAGACCAAAGAAGCATAAAAGGCATCATCTAAGGATGGCAGTAAACTTAATCTAGTGGAAAATGATAGGTGAGCATCATGTTAAAGCCACCAAGTACAAAGACAAAAGCCAGCCCTAGCCAAGCAGGCTTGGGATAATGAGGAAGGAGAATTTAGAGAAATGTCCTTGCACAGAGCCACAGGGACATTCAGAGGAACTGTACTATGAAAATCTGGGAACCTGCTTGATCAGGCATGGGAGCCAGACACACACCATAGTCGGGAAGTTAAGGGCAGTCATGATGCAGCCCACCTGGAGCACTGAGGACGATGACAGAGGTCATCAGGGCCTTCCTCGGCAGGACTCTGGACAGTGTTCCTGAAACACCATCTTCCCATCTTGGGTTTCCCAACAGGTAGCAGGGATACCGCAAATGAGATGTGAGAGACTTAATGATTATGTGTTGATTTCATATAAACTAGAAAAGAGCGCGTAACTAGCACGTTAAATCTAGAAGTACCAAGGTATGAAAATTGGTTAAGATGAAGCTAACATCAATAGCACTGTTTTAAGTTAAACGTAGGAAACTAGTAAGAACACAGGAAAAGAGGTGCTATAGAGAGCAAAAGCTGAGAAGGAAGATGATGCTCTTAGAAAAATCAAAATGTAAAAACGCTGGCAGCAGAAAGCAGGACCTCATGATGAGTCCTATGCATTGGGCTGCACTCTACAAAACTGCTCTTTTGGGAACAGGGGGACTAAAGCTATTGGTTAAGGGAGATGGCATTTAACTTTTACAACCACTGTGAACTTTGCATAGTTTTCAGAGTCATATTTCAATATAAACTGTAATTTAAATTCTGAAGTACTCACACAATTCTTCAAGAACTTATTTGTACCATTTGAAATATTCATGACTTTATTTTATCCTTGAGTAATTCAATGTATTTATTTATGTGAATAATTTTAGCAGAAATGTGCAGTGGTCAAAATGATTTCCAAGTGGGATCTAATGGGATAATAAATTGAATCATCAAACGTCAAGTAAATCTATATCTTTCTAATTATCAAGCCACTTTTGATTTATATAGACCTTACTAGCTTATTTTTTCATATGTCTGATACATTATCTATTAATTTTGTTTTTTATTTTTTTATATTTTATGATGTTTGGAATTCTAGGGCCTTATAGATGAGAGATGGATGAGCTAATTTCTAAACTACTAAACAACCTGGCTCAGAGCATCTTTCATAGGCAATTCAACCACTCCAGAGTCTGCACCCATACTCTCTCTCTTAGACTCCCAAGGTCTAGAACACTGCCTTCCTGCTTGTAAGTCACCCCGGGACAAATTCTTTGATTATCCCAAAACATTCCTATGGCTCAGGGCCTGCCTAAAAGACCTCCTCCATCCAAGGCCTTCCCTGCATCTTAACTTTGCCATCCCTTCTTGTGAAAATGGAAACAAAGCTCTGTCTGGCTCTTTACTCCTCCTGCGTAGTTCTGGGGCTGCCCGTACAGACCCACACAACACAGTGGGCCTCACCCTCTTGGGAGCAATGCACTGTGAGCAATAACTGATCTTTCTAAGGCAATTGTCTGTCACCAGACCACATTAGATTAAAGCAAAATCCTAGGTACATTTGAAAGCACATGGAAGAAACTCAATAAACAAAATTTTGTTACATAAATAAGGCAATGGATATCTCTACTCAAAACAACTTTCTCTTTAACTTGCTAGCATTGGTCATATATGGCTAAAAGCCACTTTTCTTAGTTGTATATGACAAGCATAATCACAGGCGACCAAGCATGGGCCTTAGGAGAAATGAGAAAGCTCAGAATGACTTACTCATTGCAAATACCAAGAAGTACGGTCTGCAAGGCACTGTCATTCTTCATTTCCAGGAAGATATCCAAAGTGGACTTCTCTGCCAAGGCACCCATTTTGCTGTATCCTCCTATGTGAAATGTCACTGGCATATGCCAGAGTAGATGCACCACTCTAACACAAAAACACAAATTTCAGTTATATGAGAGAATAAAAATGTATTTCACTAAAACGCAGTGCAGGTGTCCATAGTTGGACAGCTCTCCTGGCTGTCCCCATGACTCAGAAACCATGGATTCTTCTAACTTGTGAAGCTACCCTTTTTTAAACATGACACCCACAGTCACTAGAGGAGAAGGGAAGGGTGGCAGCACTAGACACACCTGATACGCCCCCAACTCACACAGAGGTGTTTACAAAAACATCTACATATGTTCTATTGCTCAGAAGTGGCTCTCTCTGTCTCTCTCTCTCTCTCTCTCTCTCAGAAATACACCCTTTGCTGGGCTTCCACATCGAGCAAACTCTTCATCAAGAAAGAGGCCCTCAGTTACCCTTTCCCACCAACTCAAGTTGTATTATTTAGAATTAGGACCCGGTGATGAACTGTGTCCTGCACCGATGCAAAAGTTCCTGAATTTAGTCTCCTACTACAGGAATTCTTATCTATGCTACTACAAAAGGCCTCTCGTTGGTGTCCTGAGTTTCATTTACCTCTCTCCAAATCAGCTCTCTTGACTTCGAGAGTGACATCTAAGTGATTCAGGTTTTTGTCATGTCATTTCTAAAAAGCTTTCACTAGCTAAAGCCCCAAATCCTTCACATGATACACAAGACTCTGAGGAAACAGGCCCTGCCCACTTCTCACACTGTGCCTCTTTACTCTTTATACTTCCACCTGGTTGATTTCCTTGCCTCTTTGGCACATGCCCTTGGGTAGCACTGATCAATAAGCTTATAGTCCATGTGGAATATATTGGAGAGAGAAGGCAGACTGCTGCTGTTGCTGCTGCTGCTTGCTGCCTCACTGCCTTCTTCCAGTTATAACACAGGCTGTTTTTCCTCTGAGAGGCTCCCCCACCAGGCCACCCTGCCTTAGAGCCAGCTGACTCTGAACTGAAACTTTCGTAAACTGTGAGTGAAATAAAACTTTCCTTCTGTAACTTGTGAGTGTCAGGTACTTTGTCTCAGTGACCAAAAAAGTAACTAAAACAGTTATCACCTAAGAGATTGATCAATAAGGCATTGGTCAGGCTGACACTTAGTTTGCCTCCAGAGACCAAGACATTAGATAATTGTGTCTCATACATTCTCTGATCAATTATATTTTTTCTTTTGTTTCTCCATAAAGGAGGATTTTAAACTCATATCAAGCTTTTTCCTTTGATAAATGGTATGGGCTGGAAAAGACACAGCCAGGAGCTTTGTCAACTAGAACAAAAACTCCAACACTTTAGTCATTTCCCTCTGTCACCAGACTCATCGAATCTCCAGGTGAGGTGCTTCAGTCCACTGAATCTCAAAATAAAGAGTACAAGCCACACAGTCACAAATAACCTACACTCAACTTGTAATATGGACAAAAATCAGCTTTTAATCTTCTAAAGTGATGAGATTTGTGCAACATTTGTTATGCAGCATAACCCAGCAGCAGAGGACAGATACACTTTCCTTCATAACTGAAGTGCAACTCGGAACTATCTACTTAATGAAAGAATCATTCATCCTCATTTGGATGTTCCATCCCTCATTTTTACCCAAGATATATTGTTAAGAAGACAAAAATATAGTCGTGAGGGAGAAAGTGGAGAAAAGTCAAGCACTGAGACAAGGAAGCTAATTTCTGCATTTACTGATTTAAAATATGCTGAAGCTCACTGGTGTACCACTGCTGAAACATGCCTATCATTTGGAAGCAGACTTCTTTTTCTGGAAAAGGAAAATAATTTTTTTTTTTTTTTTTTTTTTTTGAGACAGGGTCTCGCTTTGTGGTTCAGGCTGACCCTGAGCTCAGCCTCCAACTCACATCACAATCCTCCTGCCTCTGCCTCCTGAGTGCTGGGATTACAGGCGTGAGTCACCACACCTGGCACTGTGGTATGTGGTACTGGTTGCTGCTGGGTGTGAGTCTCCACACCCAGTACTGTTATATGGTTACCGGGGAATCAAACCCGGGCCCTTGCGCTTGCAAGACAGGCGCCGGAACCACTGAGCTAACTCCCTGGCCCCAGGAAAATAAATTTTTAAACAGAACTTTATTTGAGGATTTGTACTAAAATAAGAATAGTGAGAACTCATCATAATACCAATTTAATAGTAATTTCTCAAAGAGAAAATTAAAGACAAAAATTAAAGATAAAATATTTTTCCACAAATTATTTGCTACAGCCATGAAATTGAATGCACAAACTAAGGTCTTGCTTAGCATTACTTTTCTTTTCTTATAGTCCTTTTTTGCTTCTTTTCTTTGTCTTTCTTTTCCTTGCCATAAATCTATTCATATTCATCTTTAAAAGATGCGCAAATAACTAATATAAAGTAAATGTAATAAGTGTATCTTTTATATAGCATATTTATATCCTTATATTTTGAAAGCTAAATATAAATGAAATGCATACATATTTCTGGGAGTGTAGTCTACAACTATAAAATATTTTTAAAATCTGTTTAACCAAAAACTTTCAAAGCTTTAAACATCCTAAAATCTACTTGGAACCTGAGAGATTTTTCTCTGTTAAGTATGCCAAAGTATATTTCTATTTCCCCCAGGGTTGGTTGGTCGTGAACATCTTCAGTTCAATTTCCTAAGCTTTCCTCAACACCTGCTAGCGCTAGTTCCACCTTCACGTACGAATCAGTTTACTGGAGAGATTTTTTTTCTCATGAGCTTTCTAGTCCAAGGTCAATTCCAGTTAAACACCCACTCTTGCCCCAATATTCTTAAATTTGAATTACGCTACACGTTATGAAGTTTTACACTCTATTTTCAGGCAACATTGCCCTTCCCCTAAAGGCACTGAGTATTTAGAAGTGTATGTACAAAACTAGTCTACCATTTAATCACCAAAATTACTTTGGAAAAGCTGTGCACTAAACCACAATGCAGACACCTAAGTGTTCAGTCTTGAAACACATTTAAACTAGAAGTAGGAGCCAGTAGACTGATGTGCCCTGGTGCCTGAATGTACAAAAGTTTTCCAGCAACCTGACGCATTATATTGAGTTATACTAAGTAAATATTTTGTATTTTTGTAGCTTTTTGATACAGTGAAAGAGCACTGGATCAGAAGTTAGCAACTGAGGGATTATTCAGAAGGTTTTATGTAGAACATGGCAACCTACCAAAAAAGTAAGCACTTACATTGTCATGACCATAAATATGATGGACTTACCTACTCTTTTTGTGAACTTCTGTGTTCCAATGTAGAATGTTTATTAACAAGATTCATTGGCATGAGAATCTGAAGCCAATTAGTTACAAATATATGCAAAAGAAAGCTAATATTCTATAATCATCTTTTAAACATTAAAACTATGAAAAGATACTATTCCAAAAATACTATAGTCCACAAATTTAGCAATACAGGAAGCCAATGATGATAATAGCTCCTAGGTAAGTCAACCGGGAAGTAGGCGAGAAGGTTGTTACAGTCCTTACAATACAAATAACAATTGTGTGGTGCTTTGGCTGTTGTGCTTTCTCCCCGTTTAAACAGCAAGGAAAAGAAAATGGGCCTGACCTGGCTCTTTCTTTGAAAATAGGATGCCAAGTAGATCAACATCTTAGGACATTTGTGCTATAAAAACCACAAAATACTTAATGTGTGACTTAAGAAAGTACCACAACATGGAGAGTTAGAGGTAAGTGGAACTTTGAGACACCTCGTAGTTCATTAACCTCGTTATGATAAAATGAATACTGAAGCCCACAGAGACAAAGAACTTGCTCAACATCTCAAATCTTGCAAAAATAAACATTAGGAAGGACTTTGCTCTAATCTGTCAACTCTAAACTAGGGCTTTCCTCTCCGCCGTGTCAGTCAGGAATGAGTCCAGAAGTAATAAGCATGAAATGTGAAACATCCAATTAAGTTTTAAATCTAGCAGCAATAATAAAAATGATGTTGTACCACAAAAGCTTAAAGTACATTCTTTTTTTCTCCTCTGGATTTTGTAATTACTCATAGGTCAAACCACCAAGAGAATTTTGTAAATTATTTCCTTATCAAAATAACCTTGTGTTAAAAAATAATAATAATCTTGCATTGTTCCCACCCTCCCTAAAAGTGAAAGATTACATGTGACACATAAAAGAAAATGACACAGCTTGACAATAAAATTATCCAAACACCAGCAGTGCTGACTTTATTTGGCTTTTCTTTATTTGAATCCATTTTGAGATATTCACCTTTCTATCATTAAATCTATATTGCAGGAATTATTATATAATACACACTTATACATATTGTGTGACTATAAGTTTCACTGAATCTTACAAACACACTTTAGAGAATTCAGATATACAAAAAAAAAAATGCTGCTAGGTCAAATGGCCACTTGTGCAGACCACAAATTCAGTGCTGCCTCATTTGCATGCAATGTGTTTTGCTCTTACAACATTTGGTTTTTGGAGCAACAAATTTACAAGACTAAATTTTATCTACTATAATAGCTACAGCCTATGCTGTCCCAAAAGCCTCAATCCATTTTTCTACCATTCATATTTTTTTTTCAGATTTAGCTCCTGGTTATTTCTTCCTAATGAAAACTGAAAAATGTTTTCCTATTGAGTTTATTGGTACTTCCTAAGTATACATTATGATCACATTCACCATTGAGAACTTGTACCTGTACATGATGTATCTTGATTTTTACTTTTTCCCATTCTCTTGCCTTTCTTTCAATCCCCCACCCAGTTTATATGTTAACTTTGTTCTTATATTTTTCCTCTCTAGCATCAAATATTTTCTCTCCCATCTTTGCATTTGACTCCTCCATAGTTTCCCTTCTCCTTTTAACCTTTCCTTCCTATTTTAGAATACCTATCATACATTTTGGACCTCACTCCAAAAAGAGTGGTTGCTATCATGAAGTCAACCAACAACAAATGCTGACAGGGCTGTGGGAGGAAAAGGACTTTCTCCACCGTTGGTGGAGAGGTAGACTGGTGCAACCACTGTGGAAATCAGGGTAGAGATCCTCAAAAACTAGGATTAGAGGTCTCATTTTACCCTGCTATTGCCCTGCCAGACATATTCATAAAAGAATTAAAAGAATCATACCACAGTGACATGTGTGCACCCATGTTTATCACAGTACAGTGTGTAATAGCCAGTCTTGGGAACAGCCCAAAAGCCCATCAGCTGAAGAGTGAATAAACAAAATGTGCTTTTTCAATAAAATGGAGTACTATGGAGCCATAAAGAGAGATAAATTTAAGACATTTATAGCTAAATGAATGGACCTTGAGGCCATGTTCACAAGTGAAATAAACCAGACACATGTGTGTACATACCGTGTTGTTTCTCTGTGTGAGAAACTGCAGGGGTGGATGAAGTTTGTCTTATGAGGCTATTGATATGTTACCAAGGAAGATCACCTGGAAAAAATATTATTCAGGCTCTAGAAAAAATTGTAAATAAAATTTGATTAGCAATGGCGAGAACATTTGAATAAGGGCACGGGCTTCCAATTTTCAGCACAGAATGAGGGCTTTCAGCAATATGAACACATTCCGAGACATATCTCCAACAGTCTTCTGACTTGAACAGCCCGGGTCAAATATCTTCAGTGTAGTTTCAAAAATTTTCCTGTTGGGTGGATTGAAGTCAAAGCCAGAAGAATTCTGGCCACATGTCCTGGAACTTGGCTTCTCTTGTTCCCTGTGCTCAAAGGGCAGAAGCACCTACTCTGTGATGGGTTTCATCCTTTCAGTGCAACCACAGCGCCATCAAACCTCAATTTCTTAGTGCCTGAAATACAAAAATGCAAATGTGTGTGTAAATGCATAAATGTAGGGAGCCACAGAGGGGAGCGGTTATCTGCAGGATGATTACTCTCAGTAAAAAGGTTTCTTCAGTCTGCCCTAAATCAGCCTTTCCTTCCCACCTGCTCTGGAGTCCTTGGGGCACTTGCGAAAGAATAGCTCTTCCTCTCCCCTTTGGCCAATGGGTGGGAGCCTCCTCACCTCTTTCAAACACTGGGCCTCACCCTCAGCTGTAAACTACAGGCCCTCCCTGTGAACACATTGCCCTCTGACTCAGAGCAACAGCTGCTGTCTGAATTGGAAATGAAAAGCTGTGAATATCCCGTGAGAAAGGATGACTCTCTCCTTCCTTAGAAACTCACCTGTGGGTGGAGACAGACGAAAAAGACTGAGTGGTGGGAGGCAGAAGAGTCGGGCCAGGCTGGCTGGCAGGCAGCAGACTTCGAGCAAGCTATTCAAGTGGTATTCTTATTCCATTTGACTGGGTTTGAATTCTGGCTCTGGGCTTACTCTACAGATTGAGACAAGACCTATAAAATGGGAATTACCATGCCTACATCATGTCATGCGATTTTACTCCATAAAGGTATAAGAACAGTATCTGGCATATAGGGACTATTTAATCATTTAAAATGTCTATCATTTACTAAAAGGCTATTTGTTTCCAAGTGCCCAGTGAATATCGTAGCCACCTCCCTTTGAAGTCTTCCTGTGAGTTTCCATGTTCCAGAGCGTAATTAACTCTGATACTAAAAATTTTTATTCTCCATCCCCCATTTAAACACTTGTGTTTTGTTTTTATTAGTCCACGGTTGTGTAGATGTCTGCATGCCTTGTGTGGAGCTGGCACAGTCCACAGTACATCTTCACCTCTTCTCATCCCTTTCCCTCCCCTTCCTCCTGTCTCCCCTCCTTTCTTTATCCCACTCACGTTTGAGAAAGATCTCTCCCCCTGCATCCTATTATCTGTCTTTTATTTTGCTCTTTATTTATGCTTTAGGCTTCCCATAGAAGACGAATCATGCTGTTTAAGCTTGTGTGTCTGATTTATTTCATTTAACATTATGGTCCCAAGCTATATCTTTTTTGTTCAAATGATTCAAGTTTATCTTCATGGCAGTACTCCACTATGTGTAAATATCACATTTTCTTTATCCATCCTTCTGTTGATGGATACATAGACTTCTTCCAAGATTTAATTATTGTGAGTTGTGCTGCCATAAAATGAGTATGCATGGATCACTGGAATATGACGTCTTTAACTCCTTTGGGACGATACCTAGACAAGGAATAGGTGAGGTCAAATGGAATTTCTAGTTTTAGTTTTATGCTTTCTTTCTTTGGTTAGCATAGTCATTAGGTGACAGTACACACAAATAAGTGTTTGACTTTATTTATACATTCTTAGGTACACATGCAAGTTCCTTGAACATATAATGAAAATTTAAGAACCACAGAAAAACTATTTATAAACCTATCTTACTCTCTTTTTACCTGCCTTCTGTGCATTCTTCAGTGTTAGCCAAAATAACTGCTATGCTAAGGGAAAAGGCAAGATAGAAATCAAGTCATGAGCAGCTACTCTCTCAAACATAAGCACAGTTACAGAGCTAAGTATATCCACTGCACAGCAGTGAGAAACATCGTGCACCCTGCCTGCGAACCAACTTCAGGACAGCAACTAAGAAAAACTGCTGACCTCCCAATGCAGGGAGAGCAACACGAAGTGTCAGACACTTGTGTAGTTGTGGAAGAAGTCAGGGCCTATTTAAGGACTGTGGTTTGGGGTGAGATGCCTCATCCTTCTGCAAATGAAAGGGTAAGTGGCTTTTTCTTTCCAATCTCTTTGGTGGTTTCTCCAAGTTATCTTAACTTGGAAGCCTTGATCTAATTCCAGATATTTCTTAAGTGTACCACAAACCACCACAGAGCAACAGGAATTCAGGCCCAGGAACAATAACCAAATTATCTACTTTACTGGAAAGCTCACTTGAAACCAAACCCATAAAGCAAGTAGAATTTTGGAAGGAACCCACAATCCTTTTTTTGCATTACCAGGCAAAAAAAAATTTGTCTATAAATCCTTTAATGAAGAAAAAGTCTCATGAGTTAAATTCTCTTAGGCAAGTGTCATTACTGGTACTTCAACTTCATAAGAAATCTAACTGCAAAACATAAACTAAACTGCTGATAACAATGACATTCTACTAAACACACACTCTTACATGATCAATGCCCTTCTCTCACACAGTACTTTAATAGTGTTTTCTTATGCATAAGATCTCTACCTTCCCACCCTTGCTTTGCTTCTCACCTCCTGTGATAAGAAATCACTCTCAGTAAGGCTGAGAAATGTCCAGTGGGCTTATTTTGAAGGACGTAATTGCAGCTCCTGTGAAAGAGACTCAGAGTAATTGAAACTAAATTGTTTTCAGGAGATTGATAATTGTACCTTAGGCTTTAAAATAACCAACCTCATGCCAGCAACCTCACCCAGACCAAGGGCGGGTGCATTCGCACACACTGGCCACAGTGTTTTAGTGCATTTGGAGTTTAGCCAATCACATTTTTTCCCTCCCACGCTGGCACACACTTGTATTCAGTTAAGACACTTTATGTATTTGTATGACAATCAACTTCTATTAAGAAAATGAGACTGTATCCATTGTAGAAAATGCTGCCTTCCCCAGGAAGTGTCTTCTTGAATGTATTCCCTTGTACAGTGTTTTGTCCTTCTCTTGTGCTGCAACCGAACTAGACTGCTAGTGCTCATCCTGAGGCCTCTGCTCTCCTCCCCCGTCATAGAGCTGGAGACATTTTTCATCTTCTGTGCTTGGGCAGTGCCTGTGCCTGGGATCTTGCCAATAGCAATAGGGAAAAGTGATGGCTGCCGTGTTCAGTCCTGAGCCATAAGTAGCTTCAATCCAGAACACCTGCTGTATTTCACTAGCTGAATGGAAAGCACCAAGGACACCAAGGAAAGCCAGAGCCAACCAATAGAAGAAAATGGGTCCCTGAATGATTGCATGGTGCGGATTCTACTTCCCTGCTTTGCAGTTCCTCTTCGAACTATGGTATGAGCAAGGAGTGAATTTCTGTTCTAATGCATCAGGCCTGGGAATTCTGTTATAGTCACCGGCATTATTCACTTTACTGAGGCCAGGTCTTTTCCTACTTGCTTTTAGCTCTCCATTTTTACAGCCATTTCTCATTATTTTCCTTTTCTTCCTTCGCTTCATTTATTCTGTGGTGAATTATATATGCTAAGAACATATATGCTAAGAACACAGAGCTCTTTATCTTCCAAGTAACATAAACCACCAAGCACATTACAATTCGAAAAGCACCATAATTAGTGTACATGATTTTAGGAAAGGGATTGTCAAACAAAACCTGTCCTATTTTGTAAGTAAAGTGTTTGGGGTCATGGCTGTGTAAACCCATTTCCGTCTCACTGATGGAAGCTTCCACGGTGCACTACCCTATAAAGCTTAGATCCAGCCTTTTATAGAAAAAGTTGGTTGATTAGGGCTCTAAAAGGCTTTTTAAAGGTTTATCAAAAGAGACAACACATGAGGTAGGGTTTGTGGAGTTCACTTTTGTTTAAAAAGAAAATAAGAGAGGGAGAAAGGACACATTGAGGGAAGGGAGAAAAATAGACAAGTAAAAGCCCTTGAGAAGCTTATTCTGACAGTTCTGGGAAAAAAAGAGAAGGCGATGACCCTCCCTCTCACATCGCTAACTTTGGCTGAGAAGGAGCTACTGGAGGAGATGCTTTGAAACCAGCAAAACTGTTGACCTCAGATCCTTAATTCTGTTTGGGTGTCAAATTTTAATGAATAATATTACGTCCACACCAAATAGCATCAAGTTCATCTGTAGATAAATGAGGATACATCCTCATCCATCATTTCATGGCATGGACTAATAAGATTTCCTGGAAAATGATGCATAGATAACTTTGACCCTGGGATGGACTTCACTCATCAATTCAGTGAGAATCTTTCTGACAAATTAGAAGAGTAAGCCGTACGTTACAAAAAAAGAGCAAAGATGAAGGTTTGAATAGCAAAGTAAATGGAAAATATATAGGCTTTTATGTTCTTTGTCTCCATTTTCTTGAGCTGCCAGAAAAAACACTACCAGTGAGGTGACTTAGACTTCAGGCGTTTATTTTCTTTCAGTTTTGGAGATGTAAGTAAGAGATGGGAGTACCAGCGTGGTAGGTTCCTGGAGACCATGTCCCTCATAGTTTACAGATGATTACCTTTTCACAAAGTGCTCACATGGGCAGGAAAGAAAACCAGCTTCTCTTCATCTTCTTCTTTTTTTAGGTTTTTTGAGACAGGGTCTCGCTTTGTGGTTCAGGCTGGCCCTGAGCTCAGCCTCAAACTCACATCACAATCCTCCTGCCTCTGCCTCCCGAGTGCTGGGATGACAGGCGTGAGCCACCGCGCCCGGCACTGTGGTATGTGGTGTTGGTTGCTGCTGGCCATGAGTCTCCACACCCAGTATAGGTAGATGGTGACCGGGGATTGAACCCGGGTCCTTGCGCTTGCAAGACAGGCACCGGAACCACTGAGCTAAATCCCCCGCCCATCTCTTCAACTTCTTATCAGGATATTAACCCATCACAGGGCCTCATCCAAACCGAGGCACTTCTCCAAAGCCCCATCCAAACCGCCGCCACACTGGAACTTGGTTCTCAACATATGGGTTCTGAGAGCAGACAATTTAGTTCAAAGCATTTCCCAAACGAATAAAATTTTCAATTGACAGTCATTTGTCAGGAAGGGCAGACAACTTTCTCAGGCTTAGGACTTACTTACTTGGATTGATGGATGTCTGCTCTGCCCTGCAGGATCAATTATTCAGATTACTATGGACATTCGCCTACCCTGTAGGATCTTAAACTACAAGATTACTGCTGTGGGATTATTGGCCTTAAAACTTACTGGTACTTACTGGAATTTAAGGATGTCTGCATTGCATTATGGGATCTTCAACTACAGGGATTATTGTGGATGACCACCCTATTTTATACATGCTAGGATTATGGGTATGAAGGCTTGGTACCAAATCCAGGTGCGATGAGTTGGGGGGAGGGGGAGTGGCCCCTTCTGCAGCTGTGGTATTTGACCCCTGCTGCTGCTGCTCAGAGTAGCAAGAGTCAAGCCCAGGCTCAACCTTTTTTTCAAGATACTGATTTTGTTGTTTTTTGGTTATTAATCCTTTTGCTGTGGAACTTATGGGGAACTGGAGCTTGCTATGAGGATCTGCTTGCATCCTCTTACCCTGTCTCCCACAGTCACGTATTCACCGGCAGATACACACAACAGGCTACAAAGGCACACACATTCCTAAGAATTGGGAGGCTCCTCTGAGGAATGACCCTAGACATAGATCTGCCAGATGTTTCTGAGAGTTTCAATAGTCCCAGAATTTTGTGCACAATCTTTCCTTCTCCTTTTCATTACAGAAGTCAAACTTTAGGTCTGAGAGTTACCTCTACTTTCTGCTCCATCAAAATTTTATCTTTCAATGACATTTTTCTCAAGTGATCTTTTAGAAGTCTAATGCCATCTTTCCATCTGCTTCTTACAGGATTTCAGTGTTCCAGAAGATCATACACTTCAGAAGACAGCATCAGAGTTGAAAGTAGGTCACTAGGGTTCTCCAGTTTGAATTTGAGTAAAGGAAGCAATAAGAAGGAAAAAAATGACCAAATGTGTAAATGTTTGAAGGAATGAAATTAAACAATATAATTCAAATGACATCTCAAATGGGAGTAAGAGAAAATACTTTAAGAGGTAATGGTAGAGCAATTTTTTAATTTAATTAGAAATATCCACCCTAGATTCAGGAAACTCATTAAATATCAAGCAAAATGAACATAAGCAAAAAATATATGGAAATATAACATAGGCAAATTTCTGAAAACCTAAAACAAAGAAAATTTAATATGCAACAACTAGAGAGGAACCACTGCATACAGAGGAAGGATGCTGGGAAGTTTGTTGACTTTTCAGCAATAGCAAAGTGGGCCAGAGGGCAAGAGAACAATATCTTTTAGGTGCTAAAGACAAAGAATTGTTCATCTAGGATTTTGTAACCAGAAAAAAAAGGCATTCCTTAAATTGTGGAGATGAGAGGAAGAGGCTTTCAGAGTGTCAAGGCTGAAATATTTCATGGCCAAATTGTCCAGACTTCAAAAGAAGCTAAAAGACTGTATTGGACTGAGTGAGCCAAGGAACAGATTTAATATTATTCAAAGACGTAACACACATACACATGCCCCTATGTGCATGATTTTCAACATATAGTCTTAACATAGCTGCTTAACATAGCTGCCTGCAGTCAGGTGGAAGAATGCAAAAGAGTGTCTTCACTCCAGAGCACCTGAGGATCCACTGAAAAAGTCAAAGAGCTGAAGCTCACTGTCAGTCTGGTATGAATCCACGAGGGACAGCTAATGCGTCTGTGTCAAAGCCTGGTAGTGATGAGCAAAGAAGGGAAGATACGAGCTCTTGCAAAAGCAAGACTTCTATCTTGTCTTTTTTATTCCATCCACTCTTCAAGCATATTTATTGGTGCCACACATATTCACTGAAGCTCTTTTCTCTTCATAAGTCAGTCATCTGGGCACAGCCAGAATGGTGCTAAACCAATTCTCTGTGTGTTTCTTTTCAAGTTGACACCCTAGTTAACTTTCAAAGAAGGTTCTCTGGAATAAGAAAGGATGAGGGCAGAAGGTTCATAGCTACAGGAATCACCAAAAAGCATGGAGATGGTAAACGAAGTTTTTCTTTTTCTATTTAATGACAAGTTAAACGTCTAAAGCAAGGTTATGCCAATTTGTTTAATGGCAACATGTGTAGAAGTAAAATTTGGAAGGATTGTGATACTCAAAAATGGAAGGGCTAGAAGCAGATGTATTGCAGTGAGATTGTTGCCTTTTGTGTGAGGTAGTGACATTATTTTAGAGAAGACAGTGGCAGGATGGAATGAATATTGTGATTCTGCACCAATTGCTACAAAAATAAAACAAGATAATAAAAGAAAAACCGATAAAAATAATAAACTATAATGACAACAAGCTTTCTGGCCATGAGCTACAATAAGAAATGTTTTATATTGCCACCCAGTACACAGCTCTCTCAGCCACACACCAAATGAAATACATAACAGATACTTAAAGCAGTGTTTAAGTGATACTTAAAGCAGTGTTTATTTTTCATTTTACTTTTTTATTTTTATTTTTTTAAATTATCTTTATTGGTACATTATGAATACACATCATAATCACATTCAACATTAAGAGTTTGTACCAGAATATGACATGACTTGATTCTCATTTTTCCTGTGCTCCTTGAAGAAAGGGGTTATTTCAGGAGTACAAGATGAGTTTGCACACTGCACTAGAATATAAGGACAATTATAAACATCCAGGTAATAAACAGGATAGGAAAATATCAAGATCCCCAGGAGCTACCTTGAAGATCATATAGCTAGTAAATGGAAAAGGGACAATATCTTTGCAGATGCAAATATAAGAAGGGTAACTGTTGTAATTTGCTATATATAATAAGTTTAGGGACTTCAGCATCATGAATGAATGCATGCATCTACACACATTTTTCTTGGAATAGAAGAAAAAGTTTTCCTGCTTTTCAACCAGTCCTGGTAGCAACACCTATAATCTCAGCACACTTGGAGGCTGAGACAGGAGGATTCTGAGATCAAACCTGTCCCAGGAAACTTTGTAATTTAATGAGATTCTAACTTAGATTAAAAATTTTAAAATGTCTGGAGATATAGCTTAATTTTTTAAAAGCAGTGGAGTTTATCCCCAATAAAACACACACATGGCAATTTACTTCTGTAATTGCCCCGAAGAACACTAAAGAATCACAGTACTGCACTGTTCTGTGTCATTTACTACCTTGGTTTTCATACCTTAACTACGATGTATTCACAGGGTCTGAGCAGACACATAAAAATTTCAGTCATCTGACCATGATAAAACTCTGACCTTCAGGGCTTCATAGCCTGTACTTTCCTTTGTATATGTGGTTGGCAGGTGGGTGGTAACTAATGTTCACAAAACATACAAATGAGAAACTTGACTGCGACTATTTTTCAGTTCCAAGAATTTGCAGGCCTATAATTTTAATCAAGGGCCCAGTTACCTGCTGCTCCATAGCTAAGCCACGAGATAGGCAGTTGCCTAAATTACTCAGAAGTGTATACAAAGACAAGGGTTTCCTTGTTTCTTTGTTAGTCTCTCCTGAACTTTTCTAAGACCCAAGGTTAATTAGAGTCTTTGGAATAATTTAAACATACTCTTCTTATTTTATTGTCTATCATAAAAATAGAATAATCTAGCTTTCCTCAGGATAATCTTTTTTTTTTTTTCATAGACTTGTATACTTTAGGAAAACTTCACTCATAATTAAGTTTTTTCCTCTCTAGACTAAATAAATATAATCTCCCTGATCTTCTTCTATTGGATTGACTTTCTCTGTAATCATTTTAGTAGAGCTTCTCGGGAGACCCTCTCTAGTTTCTTGGCATACGTTTCTGAGGGTAGGAAGCTTCACTGATCACATTACTCTAACAAGTGCCTGACTAACACCGAGCATGCTGGGTAATCTGAGACTTCTGCCTGCTGCGTCCTTTCTGACAGAGAGATGAGTATCATGCTGGTATTTCCTTGAATATTAGGACAGTTCTGGAGTCTCATTAGTTACAGTTGAATCTCACAAAGTGCCTAGATAATCATTCTCTGTTTTAAAATATCACCTCATGTGCTTCTAAGAAGGGACTTGAATTTCTTTTTCATGATTTGAATTTCCCCCTTCATCATTTTTGTGTTTTCATGTTGATATTCTTTTTTTTAATTGAAATCTTTATTGGTACATTACATATATGCATCATGATTGCACTTCATAATGGGGATTTGTACCAGTATAAAACACAACTTAATCCTCATTGTTTCCCATAGCCCTACCACCTTATATTCTTTTATTGCAATACCATTGATTTAACTGATTTTAAATTTCCTTTCCATTAACTATTTTATCTTTTAAATGTTTATGTATTTTTTTCTAAGCCTGTATGCAATTAAACACATTCCCAGTGTTTTTTTTTTATCTATTGCTTTTATGGAAAATGATTTTCAAACTCAAGATCAACTGATAATTACCTATATGTATTATACACACATACATACACTGTTTTAGGATTTTACACTTTTTACAATTGACTTTGTAATTACATAGCATTATTTTTGGTATTTATTCCAATATGGTAGAACTCTCACATGTGTACATGTAGGAAAAAATAATCTACCCATTTCCATGCCATTCTCCAGTGGCTTATGGTACTTTCTTTACCCTAAACTGTAGTAATGAAAATTCATGTGATGATATATGTTTGACAGTTATCTACATATCAGGATATTAATGTATATAACACAGATCAAAAGTTCTTAAAAAATAAACCCCCAAATCAAAACATGGGTTGGCAACCAATAACAGAAGAAAATTTCCTACAAATTGAAAAGATTTCAACTTTAAAAATAGTAAATAAAAAATAAAATGGTATGTAACTTTTTCTATTAAACAAACAAAGACTTTTTACAATTATTGTGGTGTTAGGGTCAGTAAAATTATTTGAAATGCTCAACCAATGAGATGCTCAAAGGCTTCCAGTATCGTATGTGTGCTCTTTTCCTTCACATTTTCTTTTGATAAGTTTTAAGCTATTTAGAAAATGAAAAACTATAATACAATGATACAATTCATGTCTAAAGCCCATGAGTTGTGATCATTAATTTTATGTATTAACAATTCTGGGCACTGTGTTGCCAGTTCAGATTTATCTCCAAGCGTATTTGTGAACTTGCTTCCAAAGAAGGTTAGAATCTGAGTCCATGGACACAGTAAGCACTGCTGCCCTGTGTGGGGCACGTGGGATTCCCTTAATCCATCAAGGGCAAGAAGAAAACAAAAAAGTGAAGGAAAGGTTGCACCTGTCTTGCTGCTTGCCTGCTCGGGCTGGACACTGATCTTCTGCCCTTGGAGTGGAATTTGCACCATTGGCCCTGCGGGCTCTGGAGTCTTCAGATGTCAACTGAAATTATACCGTGTACTTACCTGTTTGTAGATCATGGGGCTTCTCAGCCTTCATAATGGCAGGAGCCAACTCCTCATAATATATCTTCTCCTAGATGTTTGTCTCATGTGCACATATACAAATGTATGTATAGGAAGAGTAGAATCTATTGGCCCTACTTCTCTGAAGAACTTAATATATCTACCATACATCTATACACTACTCCTTAATGGCAAACACTGTTTGCAGCTGGCAGGACCCTTTCTCTCTCATGTTTACATGTATGTATAACATTTTTTGCTGCATCACTTGAAAGTTAATTGCGAACATCATGATACATCAAGCTCAGAGACTTTAACCTGCAGTTGTGGTGCTCTCAAGACATGAGGTAGGGACTGCAGGTGTGTGGGTCTCCTTCTCTGTCACCCCCCTCACACCGGTTTGCATGTCTGATTTGTGCCAGCTGTACACTGTCTTGTTAGCATGGCTTTGAAATGTGCTATTACTCTTCCTGCTCAAGATGGCTTTGGCTATGATGGGGCATTTGTGTTTCCACATGAATTTTAGGTTTCTTTTTTCCAGATCTATGCAGACTATCATTATAATGTTAATGGTAACTGCACTGAATCTGTACATACCTTTCTGCAATGTCCAATATTAACAATATTAATTCTGCTGGTCCTTGAATGTGCGAAGTCTGTCTGTCTTCCAGTGATTCTTCAATCTTTTTCTTTAGTGTCACACACTTTTCCACACCTTTGCTTTACCTCCTTGGTTTAATTGATTCATAGGTAATTTTTTGAAACTATTGGGACTGGAATTATTTTCCTGATTTCTTTCTTAGCTAGAATATTATTGAAGATAGGAAAAGTGTTAATGTGTGAATGTCGACTTTGTATCCAGTTGTTTGCTGAATTAGACCTGAAAATCTTTTGATTTTCTAATTGTAGAATCACACTGTCTGAAGTAGAGATCTGTTGAATCTCTCTCCTCTTTTTCCCTTTATTTCTTTTTTCTTTGCCTAAAACATGTTAAGGTATAAAACACATGTGAAAAAGCAATATAAGACCACATTTGGAAGAACAAAAAGTAACAAAAGTCATGTATATATATGTAAATAAATTCACATATACATTTGCCTATATTATACATACACAGACAAATCTTTATTGTAGCATTTTTAAATAATCACAAAAACAAGCTGGTTGGTTGATGTTACAAAAAATAGTTGAAGTAACTACAAGATATTTGTCTTACAGAATATTATGTATTTATAAATATAATCTTTAAGCTCTGCCCTGGTTGACTTGGAGAGATGGCCGATAAAATTTGTTAAAAGATAAGTTTCAAAGTTATGTTTGTTTATAGGACAAGTCTTGATAACATATATACAGCTTATGATTATTTGTGTGAATATGCAGAAAATTAGAAATCTGAAGATCATACATCCAACTATTGACATGCTTTTCAGAGGAATAAAAGTAGATTGGACAAAATAAGGAAGATTATTATTTTTTGTTTGTAAATATTGTTATGTTCTCAAAGTATGGTAATAGTAGTTTTTAAAAAATTAAATTAAAAACTACCAGTAACTCAAGAACTGTCAAGGGGGGGTCAGGGATTTGGCTCAGTGGTTCTGGTGCCTGTCTTGCAAGCTCAAGGACCCGGGTTCGATCCCCGGTTAACCATACAATACTGGGTGTGGAGACTCACGCCCAGCAGCAACCAGTACCACATACCACAGTGCCGGGCGTGGTGGCTCACGCCTGTCATCCCAGCACTCAAGAGGCAGAGGCAGGAGGATTGCTCTGATGTGAGTTTGAGGCTGAGCTCAGGGCCAGCCTGAACTACAAAGCAAGACCCTGTCTCAAAAAAAAAAAAAAAAACTGTCAAGGAATTAGTGTATATCAATAATGACTGAATTTTATTTTTCTATGTAAGTGTAAAATATAGAAATCCTGTTAAAGTAAAAGCGTATCTCCCATGTCACCACTTAACAAAAACTCACTTTCTTGTCAGAGGTTCCAATTTGCACCTGCGTAGTTGTAGCCATATATTTGTCACCATGGAATTCAGACATGCCTGGGCCTGGGCATGAGTACAGGCTAATTTGCACAGCAGAGAGACTAAAGAGCTTTTGAAGAAACCTCATCTGAAACTATCTAGAGCTGGACATGTGCTTGTGAAAGGACAAGACAGTTGTAAGCACAATTCAGAAACAAAACGTGAACTTCTTTAGCATTTAATGATTTCCCATGTGATCTCCTTACCCTGTACCTGGACTCCAGGACCAGGGGAGTTAATTCATTGAATTAATAGATTCCACACAGAAGCTGAGATTCTGGAAAATCGAGACCCGAGGATATAAGTTTGACGATCGAGTGGGTGCTGGCATGATGGGACTTCAGGACCTGTACAGGAAGCTGCGATATCAGCAACAGCGACAGTCACACACTCGATACTGGGTGGCATCATGGTAGCACCAGAAGCTGTGTCAATTGTCTGAAAATCTTCCCAGAAACAAGATGTAAACTGGAGTGAGGAACTGCTCCGCGGGCACTGGAGGCGGCAGAGAAGCGACTGTGCCCTGCTGTGTTCACTGGACCTTATGGAAATGCTTCTCCACACTTCTGTGGTCTTTTCAGTAGTTGTTTTAAAAAACACAAGTTCATTAATGTACATCAGATCATTAAAACAGTACATGGTGTGTGCTTTATTAAGCTCTTCTCACTTTTTTGTTTGGTTTTTACTTCTCTCTCAGTCCATTCGGTCGGCTACAACAGAGCAGAATGCCACAGGTCGAGTGGCTTGTGAACGTTAGAAATTTATTTCTCACAGTTCTAGAGACTGGGAGTGCAAGACCAAGGCTTCAGCACACGCAGAGTCTGGAATCTTTCTCGTTCGTGGACACAGCCTTCTTGTTTCCTTGCGTGAAGAGAGGAAGCTCTTCCTGGCCACCATTCCCAACCTTGAGATCTGTACTCACCGTGTGATCCCTTCCACAGACTCCATTCCTAAGGGCCTCACCTTGGGAGCTGTGATTTCAAAATAAGAAAGTGGATGTCCGGCTAACCCTACTACATAGTATCTACTATTACATAAATTCATATAGTTTTATTTTAACATTTGATTTAACATTTTGAAAGTAAATTTCCAAGAGCATATGCAGAAGGGTTCAAAAGATCTGAGCATTGGATGTGCACAAGGAAACACCACCATATTATTTTGCCAAAGCAATAAAGGAATTTAGTATGCCATCAGCCATATTCGAGTTCCCAAACTTTTACCATAAAGTGAACTACTGGATGTTTTCTTTTACACTGAACAAATATGTATCGAGTATATCATCACAAGCCACTGTTCTGACTGTAGGGGAGTATGAATGAAACTGAAAAAATTCCCCATCATCATGGAGCTTACAAGCAGCGAGGAGGCTGGCCTGCTAGATGTAAAGTCATTTTCTCCATGTGTTACTTCCACTGCCTGTTCTTGGTTGCTTGGGAAGGCACCCTGGCTTCTGTCACCTTGCTCTTTGTCATTCTGGTAGGGTGGATCGCTTAACTGTATCTTTTTACCACGTGATAAATGAATGTTTAATGTGAAGGTTCCTAAACGCTTCGCAGTGGTCTCCCTCTGAGTTCCCGTGTTGCCCCCTGAGTCTTGGACTGACTGTCTCTACGACAATCAGGTCTCATCATTCAACGAACTCACAGTGAGATGAATCCAACTGACCAGTGGACCCTGCTTCTCTTCTGAGTGACTTCCTATGTTCCAGGGACCCTACAGGAGGATCTGTCTTTCTCTTGCTGGCCAGTGAAGGCAGGGCCTACTGCAGAGGCTGATTTTCTAGGACAACTCTCCCCTTCTTTCCACACCCAGAACTGTGTTGTCTCTTGGTACATCTTCAGCCTCTACAAACTGGAGGAAGGCATCTTGCTGGGTCACCTCGCCCTGCTGGGCCCTATGACCACCTCAACTCTCCAGTCCCCTGAGTGTCAGCAGAGCTGGGTGCGCATCGGGTCAGTCCTTTCTCACCGGGCTCAGGCAGACCCTGAGGCTTCAGTCCTGACTTCACCAAAAGCTGTCCTTCCTCCCTCCCTGCAGTCACCAGCACATCAGAAAGAACAGATCCACTGTGGTCTGCTCTCCCGGGAGTTTCCCAAAGATGACAGTCATTTGTCACTTGGGATGTAATTCTTTCCCATCTGCTGACCTCAGCTATTTTTCTGTTGCTATTGCACACGTATTTACATTTCTTTATGTAACCAGATATACCAGTATTTTCCTTTGTCATTTCTTTTGTTACTCGAAAATACAAAACAAGCATAATAATAATTTACATGGTGATTTCTGCAAAGATCGGATAAGCAAGAACTATTTTCTGTCATGCTTCTTGTTATCTAAAATTTGGGTCATCCAAACTTTATTTTTATCTAGGTATTAAATTTACTGTTTAAAAAAGTCTAGCTTAGAATACTGAGTAGTATCTACTAGGTCTTTACTGTTTCTAAAGACCACCTCCCATTATCTGTCACATCTTCCTATAATCATCCCACTGTTTCCATGGAGAATTAGAAGCAGCATCCCGCTCAGACACCAAAATCCAGATGCTAAAATCCTTTGGATAAAGTGGCACAGCTTTTGCTCATAACCTGTGCAACTGGTGGTGTCCCTGTACGGTGACAAAGGAAGCCACAGACATCTGGGTCTATCATCCACAGGGAGTTAAATCCGAGACGCTAGGCTCTCTGTGAATATCACAGCGTTCGCCCATGGCAGCATCACACTCCAGTTGAGAGATTTTAAATGTCCACGCTCTGCCGAGTAAGTGCAAATTTCAATGGAATGACTCCCCCGAGAGATGGGTGGCAAGGAAGCGGGTGTTAGAATCAGGGAGGGGGTACAGGGAGATGTGAGTAATGAACACTATTCTGGTACTTGGGTGCTGGTTTCAGATGTAATCGTATTATTATATTTTAGTGTATGTATACATTAGTGTCTTCTTCAGTGTGCATCAAATCTAATTTTAAAATATTAAACCAAAATAATCCTCTGGTACATTTCAAAGAACATAGGAGCATCCAATTAACAATTTTTATTTTTCCTCTACCCTGTCTCATTCTACAAAGACCAAAAAGAAGTTACCATGGCCAGCCCAAGCCCTACCTGGTCATTATCTCTTGCTCATTAGAAGGCCTGGGAGTTACCAGACTTGGGTTTTAGAATTTACTTGTACAAAGAAGTAAAGCAAGGTATCTATCTTTAAGGGCCAGTCCTCCTTTTGTCAAAGCTCTCAGAGGCAAAGAGAGAAAAAAATTTCAAAGCAGCCTGTTTCACTCCTACCAATTCCTAACACTTCTCTAAAGAGCTAGGACCAGCTCTGTTCCTCCTGCAATATCCCTAAGTGTTGGCACAGGGCTACACGTAGAAGGTAGACAATTAGTGTTTGTAGATCCGTGCATGAATGGGTGAGTCCAGTCTCATAATTTCCATGGAAACTCTTAAATGTCACTCCTCTTGAAATGTGACCACGCTTCCCAACCTACTAACAATTTCATAATGAACCACCCACGAACACAATCTTGCATGAATATCCCCTGTGTTCCCCAAATCCTTTGCGACCTATGGACACAATTGCTGCATGTGAGTCATCACTTGACCACGGCTCCCACACAACGGGTATTTTTAATGCTCCAGCATTTCCTGAAGTTGAGCTCTCAGGAAATGGATTTTGCAATAATGACCTCAACCTCCCTATGTTCCCTAAGCCCCGCCAGAGAATCCCAGAATAGCTAAGCAGGTGTTCAAATACCTCAAATCTCCCGAGAAGCTTCATAACCTTGCTTTGTTTCTTATCAGAGTCACAAGGTTAACCTCTTATCCTTTGCAGCTCAAAGGAATGTGTCCATGAACCAGATCGCCCCATGTTTGTCCCTTGTTCATACTGAGACATTTTATTCTCAAGGCTGGCAATAGTTCCCACACACCAGAACTAACCCAGCATAACACAATGTTTAAAGATTTAGGCTCTAGGATTCAACAGCTGCGGCTTCTGCCTCTAAGGTTTTAGCTCCCAGTGAGTCAGTTAGCCTGTCAGAGCCTCACCGTTCTCATCTATAAAATGGAAATGCTGGGAGCAAAAAAACTATTTCTTAGAACCTTGTGAAAATCAGATGATGCTATCTGTGCTAATTATCCTCCAGGCCTGACACAGAATAAAACTACTCGCTAATAGTGCCTGGGCAGTTTGTTTCGAGCATTTTTAACCACATACTGGCCAGTGCTATTACTTAGGATCTGCAGATGCCCCAATGTCATCGGAACCTCACCAGGCCACACACTCTGAGAAACAAGGCCTGGTCACCACCTCCAAGGAGGAGAGAGCTAAAGTGTGGCCCGGGGAGAGTGAGGGACGCGGGGAGGCCGGCCGGGGGCTCACCGAGGTCCAGAGCCACCAAAGAAGCCAGCGAGTGAGCCAGAAGGAAGAAGTGTTTACACAGTGAGGTCCTCTGACCCTTGTGATAGAAGTTGAATGTCAAGAGACTTCTCAAAGTCGAATCCCAGCAGCAGAAAGGACCTCGCCACTCACATGGGACCGTCTGACAAACTTTCCCAGGGGTTTTCTGAGTTCCTCCTGGCAAACCTCTCAGGAAGATGCCCCGGGCGTCGTCACGCCACAGCTGCCCCGCAAATCAGACTGGGGCTGGACCGAAGCCAGGACAAAGGGCGGGTCGCACGCATCCCTCCGCCACCAACATCAGCCAGGGCAGGAGCACAAACAGAGCTGCCCGGAAGACGGCTTCCCAGGACAGACAGGAAGACAGGCCCAGCTGGCAGTGCTGGGAAACGGCGGTGGGCGGCACACGCTGGCCCTGGCAATTACCGACCCGACCGGTTGGCCCAGGCCGAGCGAAAGCCTTCTGTGACTGCGCCGTGAGCGCGGCCCTCTGAGGCTCTCGCTCCTCGCGGGTTAAAGATCAACAACAGAAAGACATTAACCCCTCTCCTAAATGGCATTTCACGGCCATCAAACAGCCACCGCAGTCTCATCAAAGGAGAAGCCTGTCTGTGTGAGCTGGTGAGAGCCGCTCCGCCAACTCAGACGCGCTGGTTCTCCCCAGAGGGGACAGTCTCTAGGGTCTTGCTGGTTATGAAAGCAGCACTTTGCATAGTAAATGTCCCACGCATAATCTTTATTTGATGATTCTTTCTATAGGCAGGAATGAGTATGACTTTTTGTTCTAATTAAGGGAAAGATAAAACAGCTACTACTTGGATAAATCAACACATCGGATTGATGTGCTGCTCACCAAGTCCTCCAGTTTCCCTCGGGAGACTTGCTCCAAGTAACCCTAGTGTGTCCTGTCAAGATTGTGCTTAAATTTGTTCATCTACAAATCCTTGCTCTACGATGATACCTTGTGGGTTCCTCGAATACTCCCACTTTCATTTATTATTCACTTCTCTTTAAAATGTTTTAATCAAGGCCAAACGTGTGCAATAAAGTACATAATGCAGTGTAGTATTTTTACCTAGAATTTCAGGTTTTCCAGGGAGAGGAAGGTGGCTGTGGAGTGATGTGGATTCTTTTTTCCTTCCACTGGCCTCAAAGGCCTCTTTTAAGAGGCAGAGGCTCTGTCAAAGGCACGAAGAACAAGCACAGCAGTCAGACCCCTCAGACCAGAACCCCAAAGCTCTGACATGCTCGGTAAACAAGGCCTCAGTGGCTTCTGTGAGCTCACAGGGCAGCTCTTCATGCTGAAGCACGGACTGAGGACAGGAGAAGAGAGAAACAGTAGTTTAGGTCTCACAAATGCCTAGAAAAGATGAATATGTACATGTCTGGAAACAATAATTCCTTTGCACATTCAGGATCCTCCCTAATTCAGTAGCTATTGTTTATCAGGTTCTGTACTGCCACTAACCATTTCATAGGGAGTTTAACACGGATCATTTCATTTAATCCCCAGAATAACTTAGGTGTTAAACTATTTTATTGTCCCATTTTATAGAAAAGGAAATTAATTTTTTTGGAGAAACTACCTTCCCCAAGTTACAGAAAGGAAGTGGCAGACCTGGGATTTGAACCTAAGCCCACGTCTTCTACCATGACATGATTCAGTTTCCCACAAGTAGTTCCTTCCTCCCTTTCCCAGAAGCCTCACCGTAGCCCAGGAAACCCACAGCCCAGGCGGGCGGTGCGCTCCTCATTGCCACTGTAGGTCTTCACCTTCACTTCACCTCTCCAGCGGTCCTTGACCTCAAGTGCCACCTCCCCTGGCAATGCCATGGCTCCTGTAGGAGGCTCTCCTCTGAGTGTATCAGAAGATGGTCTCTGTCTCATTTGCCTGAGGGATTCATTGCTTTCTTACCTCATTCATTTATTCGATCACATTCACATTCTTTGTCTTTTCTCCTCAACTATTAGAGGACAAGAAATATGGTGCATATGTTTGTGTCTCTCAAATTATCATAGTACAAAATTTAGAAATGAAATAATACAGCCCTGTACTGAAGTTATAACAATGACATATGACATTACTGCCCCCCCTCCATAATGTCGGCTAAATTGTCCTTCTCATTTATTTCCCAGGTTCTGGCCCCATTCTCCCCTAGAATGAATTCCTGGCCTTTTAAAAGATTTTTCCTTTTGTATGGCCACAACGGTTTCTCTCCACTATTTCTATACTGAGCTATTAGCAATGGTATGTGTCTGTGCATGCAGATATATGTACATATGTGTGAAAAAATATGTTCTGGTAAAGCAGAGCACATTGAATAAAACCCTGCTGCATCTTGCATTAAGCTCCCAGGAGAGTGTTAACCAGCAAACCCTCCTGGGAAATGAGCAACATTCTCAGGCCACTGTGCAGCCTGATGTGTTGACATCCTTGGGAGAGAAGACTTTAATTGCAGTCATAAGGTAATATCCACCCCTATTCCCTCTGGATTGCTTGTTTGTAGTCTGAAATGGCTGAACGGGTTTTGCAGGTTTTTCTTGTCCCTTTGCTGAGCTTGAAGCCAGAAGAGAGAGTCCCAGGTTCACTCAGCTGTAAACAAGACCCTCCCCAAGGTCAAACTGCACAGTCATGTGAGGCGGAGGGGGCGGGTTTCTGGATGTCACAAATGAGAGGAACAGATTGAATCTGTGCTGTGCTGTGCACTTGGACAGGAGAAAATCGCAGAATAGAGAATTGGGCTCAAACTTGATCTCTCACAAGTCTTTGGCAAAACACAAAAGCTCACTTTAAAAAATAATTAGACTTCTGACCTTTGTTTTATGCTACTGCCAGTTGGCTAGATATTAACAAGAGATTTTTCAGAAGCTCAGTGAGCCAGGCAGCCCCAGGTTGTTTTGAAATAAACATGTGACGGTGGGCTCCAAAGGCACAGCCTCCAGTACGTTCAGCTCACCAACAGGCATCGGCACCCTCGGCCACGACACACAGGGTGAACTACTGGAGGAATCCCCAGCGCTTCCAAGATGTCTGCAGTCTGGGGAGAATGGTAAACACATACGCAGCACATCATAACACAATAAGGCCAGGCAGACAAAACCATAACATTAGAGGAATATTTTAGCCTAACATTTTTAGCCTTAACTGGCACAAGCAGATTGTCTAACATGATGAAATAAACATAGAAATAAACACGAGTTTTAAAAGTACCAGTGTAGCTTTTTGGAAAAATATACCAATTCCCATATCCTTCCCCAGATATATCAAATGAAAATCTTAGGCATTGGGGTTCCCAGCCCTGTTTATATAACAAGTTCTCAAGGTAGTTCTGCCTGCCATGGTGTGGTGGGCTCTGCTGAGTATTCGGTTTTGTAATGAGGCTCAAGACAAACTATGATGCACAGACTCAGAATCTGACAGAGAACTATTAAGGTCACTTCTCACATCCCTTTGTTTGTTTGTATGTTTGCTTTTTGAGACAGAGCCTCACTTTTATAGTTCAGGCTGGCCCTGAGCTCACTATGTAGCCAGGGCAGACCTTGAACTCACACCAATCCTCCTGCCTCTGCCTCCTGAGTGCTGGGACTACAGGCGTGAGCCACCACGCCTTGCTCACATCCTTTTTTTTTTTAACTCCTCAAAACCAATCCCTCATGGGCATTTGTTAAATGCCATTGAATGAGATTTAATTGGCAGCACGATCAGTCCTTGTTCATATAGACAGGGACACTCATGGGAGAATTCAGCGAGTTAAACTCAATGAGGATCTGATCAATTGCAGCCTCGTTGTCCCCACTCCACATGCAGACTGACTATGAACCTGTTCAAAAAATTGTTAGTTTGGAATATCCAAGATACCGAGGTCTCTCTTGGTTAGTCTGAAGTTCACATGGTTGCACAAACCTCATTTTGTTCTGGGAAGAGAGGTTCCGTGCCAAGTGTCAGGGTTACTGCCCTATCAACCTACTTTCTATCGCTAGGTTTGACTGTTGACATTTGCCATGATTAGACCTGCTGAGAAAGGATATCTTTGTAGTCTGTGTGGAAAAGTATGGGACATAAACATTGTGTCTCATTACAAAATCCTGAATGTGCAAAACACACTGGCCCAAATGCTGTGTGATTAGATAAGCACCTGCAACGCCCATTAACTTCTAAAGGAAATTGAAGGCAAACTTAGGCCATATGCCACCTGTGCTTACACTCCAACTAATCAGATGACCTCTATTCCTGCACGGAATTAATTTCTGAAACAGCTTACATGATAGCTCTTGCTCCAGTCTTATAATAATTACCTTAGGTTGGTCTCCCTCCACTTTCAATTTTTCTAGGTTGCAGATGAACTTTTGGCCACAAGCTAAACAATGTCTTTCTGAAAGAAAGATCATTTTAAATGGCTTTGAGAGAGAGTCTCATGCTCCCCCTACAAGAGGAAGTGGGTTATGGTGGTGACCCAGCCCTCACAAACAGAAAATGTGTGCATGAGGGCAAATAGGTACTTGGTTGACCGGAGTACTAAAGGAGATTGATGCTGAAAGCTCAAGAAGATGTAAAGAGTCTTTAAGAAGACAATGTGAAGGCCCTCTGTCCCAAAGCATGATGGTCCACTGACCATCAGAGTGCTTTGCAAACTGCATCCCATGAGGCTCAGAAGATCTACGGTTCAAGGTGAGGGTTCTAAGTAGCCTGGAAAAGTTCAGAAACTTTTTTGTGTACACAGAAGTCTATATCATCATTCCATGGGGACAAAGTATCTACCAAAGCTACACCTTATCCAAGTAGATGGCCTTATCTGGTCTGAATACAGCTTGGCAGACAGAGGTGACTGGGTACATGGAATGGGTTCTGCGGCTGGGGAGAGTCCCCTGCCCCACTGTCTTTAATGATTAGTTCAGGAGGTCTCAGAGTTCCTTCCTGAGAGTCCAGCTCCTTTATACATCCAGACTGTGACGGAGAGGTGTCACTGGGAAGATCTCAGGCTGGAGAACTAAGAGAGACAGGAGTATAAAAAAGGCTCCCAGTACAGCTAAAAGGTCTCTCCAGAATGCAGTAGATCCAATCAGAAGGAAAATTTGAATGTGTGGCCTTTCAATATGAAATGAACAGTGTTAGAACCAGCTGATGCAGGGCTGTGTGCCCAGAGCCAGTGACCTGATGACAACAGGACTCACCAGGTCTGCAAAGCAGCCACCTCAGGAGAGCACTGCCAGGCCCAAGAGAGGCACAGGAGAGAGTGGCAACCCCCTGAGGGGGAGTACGAAGGATTATTTTCCTTTTCCAAAATGGCGATAATCGTGGGATCCTAAGCAGATTTGGGGGAACTGAAGACAGAATATTCACAGAAGCTCTGGAACAAAGAGGAGACAAGAGCCTGGATCAGAATTAGTCCCACTCCCAGCTTATCAGATGGGATGGACGGTTAATTGGAAGCCAAGGCAGCTAGCAAATTATACACATATATACAGTTCTGATATCTGCATGATAAAGATGTTTAGATATGAAACATCTAACTAGTGGGAACTCTGTCTTGATTCAGATGTACCCAGGAGTGCTACTCCACTCAGCAAGGTGTATGAAAGGCGCTTCCGGGGCAGCATGCAAGACAACATTTCAGAGACTGGAGTACGTGATGAGGCCAAAGACCAGCCTGATCTCTCCAAAGCTCTTGTTTCTACGCAGCATGAGGACCCACAGCATCAGCATCATCTGGCAGCTCTTTATACTCCCAGAATGATAGTGTGCATTTTACCTTGGTTTTCCAGGTGATTTTGAGAAATGCTCATTTAAAAAAAAAAAAAAACCATCTCAGTGGGTTCAGGAAAATCAGATACTGCTCAGTGTTTCAAAAGCCAACGGCATATTCATGAAGACATGGTATATGCAAAAGCGCTTCAGAGACCGGTAAGATCTCACTTTGGGATACATGAGGATAGAAGGTATCAGCAAATTTTCAGAAGAGAAAAAATAAATTTTTCCCAAGTAAATTCAGATGGCAGTCAGATCAGTGTTGAAAGTATCTGAGGTCCTGGGATTATGGTCCTGGAAAGAAAGGCAGACAAAGGTGTGAACTAATCAGAACATTGCACAATAACCCTCTTTGCTGATTTCATAATTGTACCTGAGGTACAATCCAAGGGATATGGGAAAATTTAAATGTCAATAAAAGTACTTTCCTCCTCAGTAGAATTAGGAGGGGCTTCCAGGCCAGCCCAAGCCCCATCTTTGCCACCACCAGGGTCCTCAGAAGCTTCCTTCTATGTATAGTTTTATTCAAAAAGGAGAACTAGGCAGTCAGCCAGATGAGGGGTCCGAAAGAGAGTCCAAACCTGGGAAAGAAGAGGAAGAGAGCTCCTCAGAAAGCAGACTAGATTTCAAGGGCAGGGACTACAAGAAAATAACAGCAGAGCGGGGCACAGCCTGAGGGCTGTGAGAAGACAACAGGGTCCTGCAGAGTCCACAATCTTTTGATTTGCTCACACATTGCACTGCACAGTATTTATGCAGGATCTACTATGTGCTGCTTTCTGTTATAGATCATAGCTCCATCTTCCAGGAGCTGACAGACCAGTAGACAAGAAACTCAGGAAATGAGCAGAGCAACACTTTGTTCGCTCTTTCTTACAAGTGAGTAAGAACATAGGACAGGAAAGGATTTTCTGCTCAAGAACACCCAAGTCTCTGACTTTTAAAACAAGATCAGTAAAATGAGAAGAAAGCAACCATCGAGAATGGGGGGAGGGAAGCTAGTGATTGAGTCTCCAGAGGGCCTTAACAATGGGAACTAAAAGGAGACCGCAGGTCTCTGTGTGGCGTGGGTGACGTCAGAGAGCTGCATCTGCAGAGCACAGACAGTGGGGGTTCTTAGAGATGTTCTGTGGGAGCTGGAGGTCAGAAGTGGGCGCCAGCCATTTGCCTCAGCAGGGTGGGGGAGGATGAGTGTAGTTCAGCTATTTCAGGCCATTGGTTGCTGGAGACTTTCTGTTTCCATTTGACTGCAGCCAAGGCAGGTAGGTACATTCCAGATATGGAGAAGTCACAACTGTAGAGTAACTCGTCACCATTCCGCTCCCGACAAATGCCTCTCAGTTGTTCTTTGACATTTTCCCCTGAGGCCTCCACCCTTCTTCCCCTCAGCCCCTCCATGGGGATTTTTTCACATTCTTTCCTGAGATGGAGGCCACCAAGGACTTGACCTTCTCTACCTCACTATCTCTTCCCATCAGAAAAGGAATGTTCCTTCCCTAAAGTAACTCCATCTGGACTCCAGACTCCCTCTGTCTCTCGACTCTAAATTTTACCACCAATTCTGTCCTGTCTTGTTCATTTAACTTCTCTCTCACTCCTGCCACTTGTTCCAAAACCAACCATTTACTCAAGTCTTCCACTCTGAAGAGCTCCCACTCAAACCTCCTTGTATTTTCAACCAACCTTATGTCTCTGGAATTTTACCTCAGAACTTAGAGATAGTTGGATGGTTGCCTTATCTACTAGGGGCCCCGTTACTCCTGAGCCCTCATTGTCTATTTCTGAATCTCAAACTTGTACCCATCTGTGGAACCAACCCCTCAGGCAGCAGAGACATCAAGGTAACCAGCCCCACTCTGAGATCCAAGGTTAGATGCTCCTGGGTCAAGAGCATCTCTGTTGTCAAACCATCTTGCTTCTATGATGTGAGCACACTGTCAGCTTCAGCATTAGTTTTCCAGTTTTGTTTTAAGTCCTCTTCTTCTGAGTGTGTGTGTGGGTGTGGGTGTGTGTGTGCACGCATGTGTATGTTTGTGTGTGTGTACAGGGAGTAACAGTGGGGATCTGTGGTCCTTATTAGTTGCAGCTTGGCGGTCAGCAGCAGTTACTATCACTTTCTCCCATGCCTGTGAGGACTTTCCCTTCCTTCCTGTTCTCGACCCTCTGACGGTGACAGCAATACTGAGCAGTCACTTGCTGATTGCCGCCATGCCTTCCACACACACACACTGTAGGTGTCGGTCTGGACTTCCGGCCTGCCCCCTTGTCTCTTGTGTTTGACCCTTCACAGGGCTCATTCACTTCAGGGTCAGGGACTTCATCTGTCTCATCCCTGGGAGGTAACCACACTCTCCTCCCCGCTGATGCTTCTCCACAGAGTCATCTTCCTGGCTCTTCTGATAAAATATCCTTCCACTCTGTTCCATTCCGTTAAACTTGGGCTTATGGTCTTTCTGGCTCTTTTCTTCAGCCAATGGTCGATTAAGTTTAATGATACACCTGTCATATTAATACCTTCTGATAGGCAATTTGTTTTAAATTTAAATTTCTACTATATTGAATTAAGTAATTAAAATAAACTTCCTTTAACTAAGGATGCTACCAAAAACTAAAGTATAATTGTTGGGGAAAATAAGTCCCAGGAAGGAAAAACCATAGAAGCAAAAACAAGGATCAAAACATCTTTATTTTCTCATACCAGAGAAAAGATTCGATATGTACCTATCTGTGACCTATTTATTTCACTTATGAGGATATCCTCAAGGTATGTCCATTTAAGCAGAAATGATTCAAACTTATCACTTTTATGGCAGAGTAATACTCCCTTCTGTAGAAGAACCACAGCTTTTTTATCCAGTCTCCTAGAACTGTATGTTATATATTGTGAAACAGAAAATGCTCAAAGTAAAATAGGATGAAGGGGGGAAAATAATGAGATTATAACCAAAAAAGAGGAAACAAATTTTATGTATATAGGGGGGCGGTAGGGTGGGTAGGGCTATGGGAAAAAATGAGAATTAAGTTGTGTCTTATACTGGTACAAATCCCCATTATGGAGTGCAACCATGATGCGTATATGTAATGTACCAATAAAGATTTTAAAAAAAAACAAGGATCAGAAGAATGAGCAGTAACTGATCCTGTATGATTACCAAACACAGACTCACTGGATCTTTCCTGTCCTGAAGGTGACCCTGTGACTTGCTGAAAACCACCCAGCAAAAATGATGGTGGATCTCACCATCATCACACCTCACATCACCTCATCTCATCACCTGCGATCTCACCATATCCCAGGCTATGACTTCAAAACTCATCTTCTTCTCAAAATGTTCTCTCAAGAAAATATTTCTATCTCCTTACCACCTGGGTTGTTTGAAAACCTCAAGGAGAAAGTCCCCTGCTCAGCACTATGTGTTCCCCAAGAATCAGCATCTTCAAACAGAAACCAAAAACAATGAAAACCAAGAACTAGAGAGTTCGGGCTTCTCTTCAGTAGTAGCAACTCTTAGTTCTTTTTGCTTATTTCATGTGAAAAACTGTAATTCCCAAGGGGAATTATGGGATTTCCAAGGCAGAAGGAGAAGGTAAAAGCTGAGGAAATGCAAACTTGCTAAGTAATCTGCAGGCATAATGCGTTCCATCCTCTGTCTAGAACAACACGACACACACTCATTTTTTAACCTCAATTTTATCTTTACCCACCTGCTTCTTCTATAGAAAAGCTAGATACATAGCACATAAACTCCAGCAAAAGAAATGAATATGCACAACCTGAGGACATTAGTTCATTCAGGATGTTAAGAAAACGTGGGGAAAATTTTTCCTTGATGTAAGGAGTTGATATGATGTCTGGACTTCCATTTCTGGCCTAAATGCCATGTTTGTATAAAATGTGGTGTGGAAAGCAAAGCAGACAAGTGCAAAGTTGTCCCTGTGCTGACAAAGCCATACTTCTAGCTGCCTGTCTTCTTACCTCGGAAGTGCAGAGACACCTTGTTCTCGGATCTACAGAACCAGGAGTCACATCCACACTAAGTCCAGGTAGCACTGTTCTTGGAAAGTCAGAAACAGTCTCTTGAACGGTCAGAACTGTCGCGGTGGGGGGAGAGTGCGGGGGTGCTGTTTTGCTTTGTTGCAGTACTAGGGCTGCCCGGGCCTACAGCTCCAGTCCCCTCCCCAGTTTTTGAAACAGGGTCTTTTTATTTGTTAAGTGCACCAGGTTTGCCTGGAACTTTTATACTTTCTCCTTCAACCCCCCATGGTGTTGAGATTACAGGTGTGCCATCATGCCCAACTTACAATTTTTAATGTATTAAAAGTTTAATGTACTATAAGTTTTGAAAGAAGTTCAAGACTTTCCAAAAAAACATAGTGTCCTCTCTGTATCTGGAATTATCCAAAATACACTTTTCATCTGCATATGGTGATACATACCTGAACTCCCAGCTACTAGGGAAGCTGTGACAGGAAGATTGCAAGTTCAAGGTCAGCCTGGGCAACACAGAAGGACCCTAAAAGGGTAAATAGTCTCGCTTCTTATTTTCTAGTGATCCTGCAGAAAGGTTATCTTCATCCTGTCCTGTTACAACCTGGCCCAGCTTTCCTGGCTTCCCTCTGTACACAGAGTGAATTCAACTCCTCCCTGTGGGGCAGGAGTCTCTGCCTGTGCTCAGCTGACCTCCCTCCCTCCACCGGTGCCCCGCTCCAGCCTTGCCATCCTTCCCCACCCCCCCTTGGGAAGGCCAGGCCCCTGTCAGCCTCAGCGTCTGGCCTGCTGCTCGCTCTGCAGCCATCTTATCCCTAGAGCCCCCTCCCGTGGCTCGTGTCCTCTCCTCCCTCAGACCCTCCCTGAGAGGCTTGCTTATTCCAACATCAGACTTCTCCCCTTACTTTTCATCCTCTTTAATCCCTTTATTTTATTAATAATAATTATAGATTTAGATATAATATTTAGATATTATTTTTATCTGTTTATATTATGTTTCTCCCTACTTAAAGATAAGATTTTTCATGCAACTTAATCTTAGTTTCCTAGAACCCAATGTCCTGAATACAGTTCCTTGCATAAACATACAGTATGTCACTTACAAGACATTTTTTGACTTATCTTTCTTTCATATGTTATAGAAGGAGTAGGATTTGAAGATACAATTAAGAGGAAACTAGTTTTCCTACTGCTAATGATCCTCTATAGGCAACCAAGAGTGGTCTCCTTGCTCAGAGTTTTGTGATTTCTCGGTTTTGCAAGAACAAACGCAATTAAATAAAAAGTTTGATACATTTGCATCTTCTCTAAAATGCTGAGAAAAGAAAGTGACAAAGATTTGGTTTTGAGTGTACTGAGATTCTAGTGAGCTCTTGGCCGCTCAGCCAGTCTGTGGAGTCTTTTGAATGGTTCAGTATTTTCTAAATTGGTGCAAAAAAGAGAAATACAGAGACAAAAACAGAGACAGAGACAGAGGAAGACCCATTTATTCATTCAAAAATAGCTCAACTGTCACACCCCTGAGAAGCTTCCTCACCAGGATGTCTCCCTCTAGCACCCTTCTATCACCTTCTAGTTCATCACATTCTATTAATTTCTTGGCAATATTTATCTCTATCTAAACATGTATCTCTACTGACAGCTCCTGAGGCCATTGTCTGGTTCCTCCTGGTAGGACATAAGCTCCCTGACAAAGCTCCCCTCTCTCGTCCCCTGATGTTCCTCCAGAAATAGGGACTCGTGGCACAAAGGAAAGCTTAGCAAGCACCTGTTGAGTAGATGATGGAGCAGTCTGGCTCCTTCTCCAGTCTGAGGTTCTTGCTCTTCTACATTTTGCTCCTCTCAGCTGTGCCCCATCACCAAGGCCTTAAGCTCCGCTCTTGTCTGCTCTATTGGCTGCGTGTTTAGGATGTGGAGCCTTTCGTCCTTCATTACACCAGGCTGACATGAACACGGGTCAGTGAGGCGATTATCCAAAAACTCAGACTTGTTTCTCCAGGCAACACCTTAGTTTATTACAGACAGGAAATATGTCTCAGAGGGAAGGACAAGGTTTTTGAGGGGATGATAATGAAGGGAGTTTCTAATATGCTGAGTTTTGCACACCTGTGGTCTATGTAGGTAGAAATGTCCAGTAATCTGGATGTGAAGAGAGAGGTCTAAGCTGAACCTCTTTGCCGGAACTCTTCAGCCCGTTCAGTTTGCTACCAGGTGGAGGGCAAGAGCTTTCAGGGAGGTGGAGAGGCAGTGAGCAAGATGAGCAGGTGCGGAGAAGTCCTGCCAGGTGAGGAACCACGGTGGCAAGAGGGGGACCGGAAGACTGTCGTTGTGGATGCCAAGACAGTCTGAATTTTCACAAGAACAGAGAATGGCCAGTGGTGGCAAATGCCACAGAGAACACAAGTAAGAAAAGACTAGAAAAATGCCCACTGCGTTTGACTGCTATTGACCCTTAAAGAGCAATTTCCCGTGAGTAAAGAGAAGCCCGACAGAGAGCGACGGAAGGTGGGCTCCACAGCAAGCAGAGCAATTAAAGAAAGTGCACGAAGACCATGCCCTGCAGACACTGCACTCTGACGCTCTGAAGACAGGGAAAGGCAGCAGGTCCCCAACAGGAGCATCATAGGAAGGGAACTGAGGCTTATTACTTGGAATTAGCCTCTAAATGGTAGGTGGGAAATATATCATTTACTGTATAGCAGCTTCACTTCAATAAGACAGTATCTATAGAGCACACTCTAGGATTTTATAAAATATTACAAAGCATGTACAAGAATTTTAGAATTTTACAAAGTATTAGGATTTTTTATTTTACAAAATATTAGTATTTTAAAAAAATATTTGAAGGGGACCAGGGATTTAGCTCAGTGGTTCCAGTGCCTGTCTTGCAAGTGCAAAGGCCTGAGTTCGATCCCCAGTTACCACACACAACAATGCGGGGTATGGAGTCTTTATGCCCTTTATGCCCACCAGCAATCAGGACCACATACCACAGTTCCAGACATGCTGGCTCATGCCTATAATCCCAGCACTCGGGAGGCAGAGGCAAGAGAATTTCTATGAGTTCAAGGCCGAGCTCAGGGCCAGCCTGGACTACAAAAGTCAGACCCTGTCTCAAAAAAAAAAATTTTTTTGATTCATTTGAGAATCCAATTTCAAAGTTATTGAGGGATTCTAAGCTATTTGCTGACTCGGGAATGAGAACAAAATCAGGAAAGCTAACAGCCAGAAATATGTGAACTCATACTCTTTGTTTACAAATAAGAAGTCAAAGAGTAACAAAAGTACTCTTTCTTAAAGTAGTGAGCAAGAAGGCATGACGACCTGCAGTATGGGCCAACAGGGAGTAAGGACTGGAATTCAGGCTATAGTTGGTAGATTTCTGCACCCTTCTCTACATCTGTAGACTAAATTATAACCCACATTAAATCAATAAAAACCAAATTAAGACTCTATGGAAAGACTCACAGCTTCCTGAGTAGATGAACAATCTTTTATTTATTTATTTATTTTTAGTTGAAATCTTTATTGGTACATTACATATACACATCATAATTGCACTCCACAATGGGTATTTGTACCAGTATAAGACACAATTTAATTCTCATTTTTTTCCATAACCCTGCCCACCCTACCACCCCCATGTATACATACAATTGGTTTCCTTTCTTTTTTGTTATAATCTCATGTCATCAAAACTTCATCAAGCGTCATAATGGGAAAAGTACACAGGAAGACTGTAAGTGGAGAAAGGAGAATAAGATCTAAATTAAACATTTGTCCTTTCTCCAAAGGGTCAGTAATTGTCCTGCCAGTGTTCTGAAATTTAAAGTGAATAAATGCTAAGGTTTCAATAATTACCCAAGAGATGGACAGCTCAGAGATGAGACAGGTAACAAAACAAAAGAGGAGTAATAATTCAGTGAACGCTGTTCACCCAGAATACACCCATCTGGAATCTTCTTTGTGGTGCATTTAACGGGAGGTAAATGTGCACCAAGTGATTACTGACACTTACAGTACTTTACTTTTTCCCAAAGCACATTGCCCTCATCACATCCTGACAGTAACTTGCAGAAGTAAGCAGTGGGCCTGGGTTATATTTATCTCCTCCTACCCCCACCCAGAGTGATATTTATCTTTGTGCTTTTATACAAATGGAGCTTAAGAGCTAATAAGTTTTTCCTTGGACTTATCTGGCTTCCCACAATATGATCCAGACACAAGCACATTTACCAGCAATAAAAATACAAAAGAGTAAGCATGGAAAAGTAACAAGAGTTATTTTATATCTGATGAAATGAATAGTAATCTTAGTACTTATTTTAAAATTTAAGCCCTAAATGGCAAGTTACAGAATCCAGAGGCTAAGTGATATGATTACCTCAGGCTGGTTCTGGCCATAGAATGAGTAGTCACTGCAGTGTTCTACCCCACTGTGACCTAATGTTATTCAGCTGAATCTATCATCAAAAAATATGATGATTCGCAAAGACTCACAAGACCATGTGACCAATCTTTCTTGAAATGTAATGGCATCTCCAGTGACTTGTCCCTCTTCCTATTTGGCCCAGCTCCATCATGTTTTTTTCCTCTGAAAAAGTACCTAATACTTATGGAGGCCTTGCTGTGTACCAAGCCTTGTTGAAGCACCTTTCATAGCCTGAATCATTTAATTATTACAACAGCCATAGTAGGTAGGTAGTATTCTGTTCATGCCTATGTACAGATGAAATAACTATGACACAAATTGATGAGGCCATTTGTTTAGCGACACACAGAATCAAGCCCACACAGTCTGGAATCAAAGGCTTTGTTCTCAACTATGGGCTTCCATTTTTATGTCAGGTAAAAAATTATTTCTTGAATATCTTAACAGATTTTTTTAGTCTCCATTAAAAGTACTTCTCTTGCTACTACTTCTTATTATAAAAATATATAGGTTCTTTGAGGAATCTCCACACTGATCTCCATAGTAGTTGCACCAGTCTACATTCCCCCTGTGCAACAGGGGTTCATTCCCCCTGTGAACTCGCCAGCATTTGTTGCTGGTTAATTTCAAGATAGCAGCCATTCTTTATGGAGTGAGATGAAATCTCAATGTTGTTTTCATCTGCATCTCTCGAATGACTAGTGATGTTGAGCATTTCTTCACATGCTTCTTAGCTGCTTCTACATCTTCCGCTGAGAATGTCTGTTCATTTCGGATGCCCATTTTTGAATTGGGTCTTTAAATTTGGGGGGGCTGATTTTCTTTAAGCTCTTTGTATATTCTATAGAATATATTCTCTTTGTCTAGAAACAGCTGGTAAAATTTTTTTCCCACATTGTTGGTTGTCTTTTTGCTCTGCTTATGGTTTCTCTCACTCTGCAAAACCTTTTCAATAGGATGAGATCCCATTTGTTGATTTGACCCTGCTATTCCCCTGCTAGGTAGGTACACAAAAGAATTAAATGATTCATATCACAGCAATATTTGTGCACCCATATTCATAGCAGCTCAGTTTGTAATAGATATGTCTTGGAGACAAACCAAATGCCCATCAACTGGTGACTGAATAAAGATGTGGGGTTTTTTTTATAAAATGTAGGATTACTCTGCCATAAAGAATGATAAGTTTGAGTCATATATACCCAAATGGACATAGCTTGAGGACATACTCATAAGTGAAATAAGTAGGTCATGGATATACAAATACCATATCTTTTCTCTGGTATGAGAAACTAAAGATACAAATTAGTTCTAGAGTATATGATATAAACTATGAAATAGAAAATATTTAAATGGTAAGGGGTAGGGGGACATATCATGGGGGAAAATGTGATGGTAAAAAAAAGGAAACAAACCTTATGTATATACAGGGTGGGGGATTGTAGGGTGAGCAGTGGAATGGGAAAAAATGAGAATTAAGATTTGTCATATGCTGATACAATTCTTCAATGTCAGTTTTGAGAATGATGTGTATATAAATTGTACCAATAAAATCAATTAATTAATTCAAATTTTTTAAAAGAAAGAGAAAAAATATATAGATTTGTTCTCTAGCTAAAATATTATTATTGCATGAATGAGACAAAAATACCATCTGACCACCAGCTGCAGTAGCAGATTACTCCTCAGGGTCTGGTGTGTCTCTTAGATTTTTTACTGCATATGTATGTACCTGCAAAACTGTACAGCATTGTTCGATAGGTTTCTTTTAAAAATAAACATCATTATATTAATCTTTTTCAAATTTCATGCTAAACTCATCTATCTGTATGTCTTTGAGAAAACTCTGAATCAAAAAAAATGTGGGTTTTTTAAAAGAAAACATACCCCTTCTTGAAAAATATCCATGCTCCAAAAAGGAGATGCCTCAAGCTTATTAAAATGCTTTCATACCCCTTTCAGTGCCAGTGCAGGCCAGCGTTGGTGAGCCCTGTGAACCATGTCATATTTAAGCTTGCACATCTCGTTCTTGTAGAAGCCTGGGGACTGGATTCCATTCTGATCCCGCTCACTCATCCCTCCTGGAACTTGAATATTATCTCTTTGCTTGTTTACTGTTTCTAGAGCAGAAGCTCACAAAGATAGGAATTGTATTCCTTTTTTTTTTTTTTTTTTTTTTTTTCCTGCTGCAGGAACATTACTTAGCAAGTGTCAAGCATGTAACAGATGTTTGTTGAATGGAAGAACGAACTCCAAACAACTGAGTACATCTGATTGCAGGGTTCTATGAATTCTCTATCTTCATATCTTGGAGCCCAATGAAGCAGGATAAGTCTATGACCCTCAACTACTTTATGGTTACAATGACCTGACTGTTGTAGATCTATAGCAGTGCCGAACTGTAAGTCACTAAAATAATCCTTAATTATGACATACTATTTTAAAAAAATAAATTTTAGAATACTTGAGCATGCTAAAGTGCATTATCTTTTAGAATCTTGGGGGCAATTTGTAACTCTCTCTTCTGTTTCCATATTAAAATAATGAAGATGATAAAACATTTAGATTTAGTGAGGACTAAATGAAATAATGTACGAAAGCAGCAAATAACACGCGAGAAGTTTGGCAGCCATTGAGTAAAAGGCCTGTCCTGTTTGTGTTTCCCTGCCACATCCTTATTAATAATAAAACTCAGTTTATTTACACTGATTTGTTGTCTCGGCTCTTATTTCCACTTGCAGCAATCCAGACAGAAACTTCTTTTTCATTCAGCCTTGACCTATTGTTTGATTGGACTCAGTCCCAGGCCCAAGGCCCTAGAGATGGACACTGGACTCTGAAGTATCGTGGACCAGGTCCAAGGGCTACAGTACACAAAGGTTCTGTCCTTTTTCTTTCTTTCTTTCTTTTTTTTTTTTTTTTTTGGACTTAAAAAAAAAATCCAAACTCTTGTAGCTCTTTTACTGACTGTGATATATGTTCAAAAGTTTATAATAAGACTACCAAATGAGATGTTTTAAAAGTCAAAACTCATCTGCTTATAAAAATGATTTGCTACATTGGATTTATATGATGCTCTGAAGTCTAACAGAGCCCCACAGTTATAATTTCAAGCCAGTGAAAGTAAGTAAAACAGGAAATGGTTGAATTTTTAACTTGCTTTAACCAGATTTAGATTTTCTTCCTGCAATACTCCATGCAGCCCTCTCCACTGCTGCAAATTCTGAGGTCTACACCCAAAGAGGTTATTTACCAAGTCTTAAAGTCTCACAAATATTTGCCTTTGTTCTGTAATGAACTCAACAAGTCATTGTAGTGCTTTTAAAAGAACTGCAGAAGACACAGCTAGATCCTTTCTCTTCTAGGAGACTCACTCTTGCCAACATGTCAGAATCACTTCTCAGTGATCTTTAGAGTAGATCTATTGGGCTGCTACCTGGGGGATACCCTAGAAATTAAACATATCTGTAAAGCGGAGGCTCACTGCATTTTCTTCATCCTCCATTACAATTCCGGTCATGTCCAGCTGGATTAGTGCAGCATCTGTAAGCCCTTGGTTAGAGTTCAACTAGAACCTTTGAGTAGAGATCAGTTTGAGCAGCTTGTGAATCTTGCATAAAAAGTAAACCTACTCTTTACTTTAAGACTTGGGGAGTGTCAAAAATAATTGGAATGTTTTCTTCATGTGCCCTTGGCCTAAAGATTGCATCTTTTTCTTAAAGTATTAGCAAGAGGCACTCAGTCAGAATTGCAATCAGTATCATTAGCTAAACATACTACACCCAAAAAACAAACAGCTGCTGGATTACTGGGCTAAGACTCACCGTCTTAGAGTGCTCATTCATACAACGCTCAAAACCTGGGAAATTCACATGCCAACTCCTGTATCACCCAGAAGAATTCTGAAGTGGAAATTCACAGCCCTTTGGGGCTAGAATAGGCTTGGAAACAACTGTTTTCTTGATTTTTTTTAAATTTCAAGATTTTTTTTTCTAAATATGTGAGATCCAGCCAAGAGATACATCTGAACTATCCATAGCTTGCTGTTAGTTTTTGCTGTGTTCAGGAACCAGCATGCAAATGTCACTGGAAATACCATAGAAGAAAAAGATATGAAGTGTTTCCTTAAGAGATTTTTAATCAAGCTAGTCTGAGGAAGCTGGTTGCATATAATTATCTCCTAGGAGACTGGAGGCAGGGAAATGACTAGATAAGCGTCAAGCCTGTAGACCAAGGATGTACAGGGAGAATGAGTGGGGGGTGTACGCAAGAGGCTGATTTCAGGAGCCAGGTCATTCCACAGTTCCAGTCACCTTTACTGCATCCTACATCCTTCCTTCCAAGGCGTGTGATCTACACTGAAAAATGCCCAATAATCTAAAAGCACAGTATGATTTAAAGCATTGGGAGTTCCTTAAAGCTGTTTATTGAAATAACTTAAGTCCATAAAGTTGGAAAAAAGACAGTGAGATACACAAGACATGAATTATATCTTCAGGATACTGCATCAGTTGACAGTTAAGTATAATATTCTATTAGAGGCAAGGCAAGGCTCAGCTAAAACTAAAAGTTTAGATGTCTCTCTCTCTCTGCCCTTTAAGAAGCAGTTTTGCGGCAACCTCAACCCCAGTTAAAGTGTTGGACCACTTAAATCATACAGACTAATCAAAATTCCTCCCTAGATATCAAGAACTTAGATCTATTCTGTATTCCTTATAATGTCATCCACCATTGCAGGATATTTTAAACAGTTGGTTATCCTGTTACAGTCTTTTCCTGGTAGTGAGGGCAAAACTCGGATGGAATGAAGCAGAGGTTGGAAAATTTGTAAATAGTGTATGTTAATACTACAATTTAAATAGTTAACTAAGTATGACAGAGATTCTATGGATGCCCTTTGTTGTGAGAGGAGTCCAGCCCTCCTTGAAATGGCATTCTTTGGACTTTAGATTACTAAAACCAAAAATGCTTAGGAGAGAAGACCCAAAAACTCTGACAATTTGAACATACTGACACAATTCCAACAATAAAATTAAAAAGCTCCCTGGAGTCCAAAGTCAGCCCAGATAAAAGTCAGTGTGAAACAACTTTGGTGGAGAAAGGGGAACGATCCACCTTGATACCAAGCCTGAAAAGAAGCCGGTAAACACACATGCGTAAAGCTTCAGGCCCAGGCTTCTTACACATCAACAAGGTCCAACCCAGTAGCTGGCAGAGCTGACCGAGCCACCCTACAGGAAATTATGCAACTTTCTCTTTCTACGTGCGCCCACCAAGAAAGCAGGCAAGGACTCTGACCAAAAGAACTGGGTCACAGGACGAGAGAGACACCGCTGTCTCTAATATCATAAACTCATGACTTTTAAGAAGACATGGTTCCTATACGCCTGAGAGAGTTTCTTAAATGTGACCTACATTCAAACACAATTATCTTTTTTTCCCAATTGGCAAACATTTACTGTATAATCTTGCCATAAAATCCCATAATTAATACATTTTTGAACTTTACAAGCCACATTCTCTGACCTGAAATGCAGTGCAATACATAATAGTAGAAAACAGTTAAAAGAGTCTGACTCTACCTTAGGACTGCTTCTAATACTTTTGGAATTACAGCTTTTCCTTTAGGTGAGATGACTTATTTTATCAATAGAAGTTACCCATACAGTTCTTTGGAAGGAGTAGTTAGAAATGTTGTACCCTTACCAAATATTCAGGATAGTTTTAAACACCACCTTAAAAGCACAGTGAAGATTTAAACTAAAGCATTACACATGAATCTGTTTGAAAGTAGGAACTCATTCTTTAGACAGATTATTCATGCTGTTCAATTTATTTGATTTTAGTGAATAGTATCTTAGAGATGTTGCGGCAGAGAATTAAAGAGCATTGAAAGGTTTGGTCTAATCAGGTCAACAGTCAGTCCAGCAATATGAGAGCAGACTTGTCATTCAATCACCTTAAAATCTCTATCTTTCTTCTGTAAAATGGGATCATAACAATATCTGTAATATAGATCTGCTATGAAGAATAAAAATTATAATTGAAGTAACATAACCCCCCAAAAGATAAAACAAATTTTTGGATTGTTGTTATACCTTCAGATACCAAGAAAGTGGTCAGGGAAAAAAAGAAGCATGCCCCCCAAATCTTAAATATGTTCACCTGAAATACATTTTGACAAAGGGAGCTATAGATGCCGAATATCTACACAGCGATTTCAGATCAAATAAGTGTGCACTGAAAAGTTAGCATGGACTTCTAGATAAAGATGGCAGATCGCAACATGTATTTATGCTCTCTTCAGAGTAAAAGCCCATTCTGCTGTTACTAAAAGAATACAAATAGGTGCAAAATTATGAGGCAAAATAAGAGTAGGAAGCAGGTTATCAGCTGGTAGAATATTTCAACAAATTTTTGGAAGATGGGAGGTACGAGAAGCCATTCCCAGCAGTTCACTCCGAGTACAGTAAGATAAAGAGAGGAGGACATTGATGACAGGGACAGAGATTAGCTGCCTAGACAAACCTTTGAGATGCTGAGAATCCCGAAGCTTCAGATACTGTGGGGTGAACCTGAGACACAGGTTAAAAGATAGAAGAAATCAATGGAAAGTCTGTCCAAGGAGAGTTGACTTTAACAGTGCAGAAACAACCACCATCAGGATGTTTGGTATCATTTACATGTGTATATTATATATCATGTTCATGTGTATATATCATGTACATGTGTATATATCATGTACATGTGTATATATCATGTACATGTGTATATATCATGTACATGTGTATATTACACACATATGGAGAGTTAGTTTTTCAAAACTTTCAAAGTACAAAATTTAGAAAATCTTATGGAAGATAAAATGAAAACAGACAAAAAGATCAAACCAGGAGGACTAGCAGATAATCAATTAGAAATAAGAACAACAAAATGCAAAATGGAAAGAAGGAATGGATGGAAGGATCATTTTAATGATACAAGATAGGATTTGATACAAGATACAAGAAAGAATTAAAGTTTCAGGTGGTAAGAACTCACAAGTGGTTATAAAAGGACTTCTACCTGGGGTTATCATTGAAAGAAAAAGCAAGAAGAAAAAACAGTGAAAATCAAACTAACATTGAACTTCATGTTAGCAATACTGGACCCACAATAAAAAGGCACATGCTTTTAAAACTCTAAGAAAAAGTCACTTTCTAAGTATATTGTCTATGCCTACTTAAGTTATTATACAAATGTAACATAGATCACACCTACAGTTGCTGATTTTCATACATTCAAAGAATCAGAAAAGTCGTCTTATGTATAATTCCTTTAGAATTATGTTGAGTATGTCCTGCAGCAGAAAAATTGAGCAAAGAAGGCAGAAGATTGGTCTCACAAATGAGAAACAAAGCAGAAGAGATGATATAAAATAAATATAAATAAATATGGCAATATAGCAATAAAGCAGAGAAGGACAATCATTGGGTAAAAGCAGGCACAGTATACAAGTAAACAAGAGTGGAGAACAAAGGAATTTTTCTTGAAGTTAATCGCAGAAGAAAGTTCCTGTAAAAGAATTAATGTAACTTCTAACTGGATGGACAAAATGTGTATAATGAAGAAAAACAGCACTTTAAAAAGGCAGTTAGAAACTCTGGAAAAATTACAAGCCATCCATGACAGGAAATATACTAATAGCACAGTACTTGACATTCTTGAGAAACAATCTTGAATTTCAAAGTAAATAGCATTTACTGATTTATAAAATTACAGAAAAAGATGATGGAATTCTATTTAGAGAACAGAACTAAAATGTCAATAATCATGACAACATAGAACAAAAGACTACAAAAATCAAGAGAAAAGAATAGAAAAGACAAACAGAATAATGTACTCTTGTTAAAGAAAATACTTTACCAAAAGTCACATAAGTAACCAAGAAATACATACAAATGAGAAGAACAAGAGATATTAAGAGGCTTAAACTAAATTCTAATCCATTGGTATGACTTATCAAAACAATATTTAATATTGTATTAGTCCATTTCTCTCTGCTATAACAAAATGCCTGCGGCTAGATAATGTATTTAAAAAGGAGGTTTATTTAGCTCATAGTTTTGAGGCTGGAAGTCCAAGCTTGGGCAGCCCCATGTCTTTGACCTAGTAAGGCTCCCCTGATCTGTGTTGCCTCTTAGAAAATGGCGTGGTGGTGGGAACCGGTTGGAAGAGGAGAAAGGGTGCAGTGAGATGGAAAGTCAGAGCATGAGGAGAAGCCATTTTTGCATTTTTGTAGCAATTCACTCCTGTGATAAGGATTTGGTTCCCCCAAACAGCTACATTAATCTTTTCTAAGAATAGAGTCCCCAGTGACCTGGTTATCTGGCCCTGGGTTCCATAGTGAAAGATGTCAACATATCCCAGTGTCCACACACTGGGAACCACGCTTCCAACCCCTGAGAGCTTAGGGGGCACACCCACACCAGGGCCCAGCCAACGCAGATATCTAAGCTTAGCAACTCAAGAAAGCAAGACAAGCACTTTGGAGGCAGAAAGCTAGCTAGGAAGAAAGGGTACTAAATTAAAGTCACATCTGAGCAGAGACACTGAGGACGTAGATTTGGACGGAAATCTATTGCTTTTCTCTCAGTGCTTCTGTCCTTTGTTGTTATCATGGGCAATGTTTCTAACTCTGATAAAAATGTTCAAATGATTGATGAAAATTTCAAGGGCTTGCATTTTACTACAAAGAGTACCATCCACTATTATATACTATCAATCCAATTTATGTGAAATTTTTTACAAAGTCTTCTACTACAGTGTATCTAACACTGAATATGATTTGAGAAAGAGCATACTGACTTTATTTTGATAAACAGGCTGCTGGCTAATCCTCAAATAGTCAAACCCAGTGAGATGGAAAGTGTCTTCCACCCTCCCCACCCTTCCAAGACATGTTGCTCACTGACCAACACTGTGCAGGGAATGCCTGATTGTTTTATTATGTCATTTTGCTACTGAAGGAATTATTCATGACTGCTCACCAGCAAGATGAGATCATGTGGGATCGGTATCTATTTGGAACTTTAAACCTTATGCAATGTGAGTACTCAGGAAATCTAGATGCAAATTCCACTCCACACACACCCCATCTATCTTCAAAATACACACATTTCTGGGGGGGTATTTTTGAGGAATATCTCTTGGAGTTGCAAAGAACAAAGGAAATTCTCTGCAAAATGATGCTGAAACATGATCACTGATGCATACTTCCTTGCCAGTATCTTGCCTTTTGAATGTCATCCCTCCCTATTATTCAAATATTGTTTTCTTTGGAGGGGAAAGACAAAGATGGGAAGTCCACTTAAGTGCTCAAACAGTACCCTCTGCTGGTGTAGTTTGAGCTAAAGGTTTTATTTGTAGCAAGGCTTAGTTGTACTGACAACAGATGGAAAAGAGATAAGAGAAAGCAAGACCAAAACCATCACCAACATGTTAAAAGGAAACGTGAATTTACAAAACAACTACCCTTCGATACAATGCAACTGACATGTAAAGCATCCTACCATATATTTTTTTTAATTAAAATCTTTATTGGTACATTACATATACACATCATGATTGCACTCAACAATGAGAATTTGTACCAGTATATGACACAACTTAATTCTCATTTTTTCCCATAGCCCTACCCACCCTACCACTCCCATCCCCTCTATACACAAATTTTGTTTCCTTTCTTTTTTGTTATAATCTCATTATTTATTTGATGCAAGCACATTTCATTAAATCCCCACACAATACTTTGTTCTTGGAAAAACAATACCTTGCATTCGATCTCTTTGCTTTACAAAGTGATTCTCCACTAGTTAGGTCCCCTGGGGAGTTCCCCAAGTCCTGAGAACATGCGACATGATTTATACCCTGACTTTGGGAGCATATTAATTGTGAAAAATAAACTGGTTTCTTAGGTCACAGACCAGGGCTCTTACATGATACTAGGGAGGCCTGCGCTATTTGACATATTTGTAAATGTTTAGGAAAAGTTCAAAATTAATTTGTGCTGTCTTGCTAATATATAAGTAACAGTGGTTTGGAGATGGCAAGATTAATTTATCTGACGAGGGAAGGAATAAGTAACACATGCTCCGCAGAGCGGGGGATCTGGAGATCTATTTTGCTTAATATAGTATAAATGCTTAATAAATTGAATTGTGATTAAAACCAGGTGCAGCCCTACATTAGAAGAAGACTAGGGTTTTTAAAAATACCTCTGATACTCAGCTCCCAATGCCTACCATGCTGGTGGCCTTGAAAATGTACAAAGCACACCCCGCCTCACTGAGCATTTGCAGTTGGAAAACAAGTCAACATGTTTAGACTGTCACACAACGGAAAGCCAACTGGTCTTCATTCCGTTCCCTCCAAAGAATGTAAGGATGGCGAAACTGAGATGTCCTCAGATGCAGAGGCAGGAGGCCTCTCGCTGAGAGTGAGAAAGACACATGGTTCTCTTGGTCTGTCTTTAATTTCTAGTGGAGACAGGAATATAGAGAAGTAATTCTTCACTGTAAGAAAAGCCACAAATCACAGCTCATGATCAGTGCCCACTGAGGCCTCAGAACAATAAAGAGCAGGCGGACTGATGAAATGGCCAGTCCACACCTTCTGAGGTAACAGTTGTCCGTATCAGCATAAAGTCCTGAAGGCCTAAGGATGCCAGGTCTTACGATTTCTCCAGGGAAGCTTGAAGCCAAACTACATATTAGTACTGACTCTTGGGGGCTCAAATCTTTATTTTAAAAAGTCTGTGAGCCACAACAAATCTTCACAAACTTATTGTATCCCCTAGTGCAATTGGTAATAACTTCACTCCTCATGGACCTAGAAGGAGTCACTCATCTGGGTTAATATCATAAACATCCTTGGATTTGGACTTGAAGGAAGGAAGTTCTAGGTTCAGATATCAAAGAGACTACCTGCTGTCTAAGACATGAATCTTCTCGGAGTTTTTTTCCTTGCTTAAAAAGTAGAAACTCATAGATTTGTGCAGAAGATGCTTCTAAATCCTTGCATGGTATTAGTACATAGTAGATGAGCAATAGATGTTTATTTTTATCATTTTAACATTAAGCATTAGTCTGTTCACACAGGCCTGGCTGTGTCCCTTCTGTGTCTATTGATGGAGTTTGGCAGATCTGACCTGCAGAGCGCTCTCTGGGTCTCCACTCAGACCCAGGGTCGTCCCAACTAACCACAAAGCCTTCTCCTAACACCTAAGCGAAGGAGACACACACTGCACTCTGATCTGTGTGTTGAGAAACTGGGTCTGCGTGGAGCCTTGCATTCAGCGTTTTAACTACAGAAGGAAAACAAAAAGGAAAGTGTGTTTATCTCTGATCCTTTTCCTGCTGATGTAACTGATCTTAGTCGACTTCTGAAGAATGAATACATGGTGCTTATCTCTGCCCATAACCCACCAGAAATGAGTTATGACGTAAGTGGAGCAAATGAAGGCGTTCCGGGCTGCACAACCTGGGGCTCCTCCGTGTAGGACTGTGGGAGGAGGCCCCCCGCGTGCACTGAGCCCAGCAAGCGGGACTGAGGTCTAAGCCCGGTCCTGCTCTGTTCTCAGCCCCGTGCTTAGGCCTTGCCTAGAAACTCAGGCCACCCTCCCTGCTTGGAGGGCGGTTTTGAAGATGTGAAATGAATATTGGTGAGGGGGATTAAGCATGGGACTCCTCCCCCTATCCCTCCCCCGGATGTCCTACTGAGCGGATCCAGAACAATACAAACACAGCCCATTGGAAGACGTGCTGGAAATCATAGGATTGCAAACTTCTAACGGAAGAAATTAGACAATCTTTCTTTTTTTTTTTTTTTTTTTTTTTTTTTTTGAGACAGGGTCTCGCTTTGTAGTTCAGGCTGGCCCTGAGCTCAGCCTCAAACTCACATCACAGCAATCCTCCTGCCTCTGCCTCCCGAGTGCTGGGATTACAGGCGTGAGCCACCACGCCCGGCACTGTGGTATGTGGTACTGATTGCTGCTGGGCGTGAGTCTCCACACCCAGCAGTGTTATGTGGTTACCAGGATCGAACCTGGGTCCTTCCGCTTGCAAGACAGGCGCCGGAACCACTGAGCTATATCCCTGGCCCTGAAAGTAGACAATCTTTGAGCAGTTTAGGATCGTAGATAAACCGGGCCAGCAATCCAACCACCAAATACAACTCTTTGTCCCCTCTTTCCGCAGACAGGCAGGGAGCCTCCAGCCCTACCGCCCGCTCCTCCCTGGCTACCGGCGGGGAACCCCACTCTCGGAGGCCCCCACCCCAAGAGCGAACCTGTCCCCAGCACAGCGTTGAAGGTCGAGTCGGCTCCAGGTGCATCCTGTGACTCATTCCTCATTTTTGGCCCACGCTCTAACAAAAGTCTCCGAGTCCCGCCCTCCGTCGTCTTTATTTGTTTTGAATGTCTACGTGATCTCATGTCTGAAATCGGCCTCCCTGTGTTCTGAGAAATAGCCTTACCCTCTGTGGGAACTGGGTGAAGTGTGAGCGATCGCTCCTCATTCGCACTCTCCACAGGCCTTGTTTATTCCTCTTTGCTGTACTCCCCATGGAGGGCCCAGTTCCCTGTCTTTCTGATAATGAGAACACGTGACTCTATGCCTGATTTACCTTTTTATCCAGCGATTCGAACATAGTAAGTGCTCATGTCCGCTCACAAAAGGGACTGTGGCTGAACTAAGCAAAAAACAATGAGTTCAAAGGATGCTGGGTAATTGCTTGGATGTCCAGGAAACCTAGAGACCCAACCGTTAAAGCGATGCGGTCGGAAACCAAGCCCCACGCAGCACTTGAGTGGGCCGCACTGCAGAGGAGGTGCTGGACAAGGCCGCCACTCCCAGCCACGTCTCCCACCCTCAGGCACTGGCCTGGACCCCACCCTCCTCGTTCTCTCTCCTCCTCACTTACTCTTCCAGCTAGAAAGTCCTCATGTCTAAACTGCCTGTGAAGGAGCCTGGCAAGGTGTGACACTCGGCCTCTGACTCGGAAGATGGTCTGGGGCCCATTAAGACTTCTAAGGTAAAGAGCTCCTCTGTGGGACAAGATTCAAGGCTGAACAGCCCAAATTATGCCATGGTGACTTGTAACGGGACTTAGACTTCTTGGCACTAACCAGAGCCCAAATTATCTGACATGTGGTAGTCAGTGCTCAGCATACACCTGACAGGACGGGGCTCATTTTCTAATAAAATAAATGGGCATTGAGTGATGGGTTTCTGCACTCTGGGTTCCAGTGACGTCCACTTGGATTCCTCCTTTGGTGTTGAACTTTTACAGTGGCCAGGTGCAAACTCCCTGTCCCCCCAGAGTGGACACTAAGAACTTCAAGCTGTGTGGCTTCTGCTCTTTCAACCCAGCTGGCATCGGCCCCAGAGCTGCCAGGCTTCCCTGGCGTTGGCTTTGTCTTCTCCTTTTCATCACTCTTGCCCTTTGGACTTGCTGTCTGTCTTTCACTCACTTATTTTTTGACCCTGGGGACTTTGTAGTGTTTCTCATCGGGGGCACTATTAGCATATGGTGCTGCACAATTCTTTGTTGAGCAGAACCACCCCGTGTGTTGCGACACTGTCTTAAATTCCTGGCCATGCTTATTAAATGTTACAACAGCTCTACGGTCATGGTGACAACCAAAAAATGGATATACATTTCCAAATTGTGCCTGGGTTGCAGTGGGAAGCAAGGGAAAGGGCAGGACCCCAGTCAGTAAGTATCACTCTCTAAAAGCCCTGCCCGTGTCATCATCTGGGTTCTCATGTGCTGGCCCAGCCCTTTCTACTCTGCACATCAGATCTGAGCCCAGCTGCTTGCTCGTCTTGATGGCTACAATTCCATATCCCTTAGAATCTTTCATCCCCAGAATTAACACTGGGCGATGTTAGACAGCAATTCAGTGTGGAAATCAGATGTCAGAGGACTTTGTAGTCCTGTTCTATGGTATGGTATAGACAACCCTTCTGAGTTCCAGATTCTTCATTTGTAAAATGAAACAGTCTGAAGTGTGCATTTGGGTGAGATAATGCTCTCAGGAGAAGCAGAAGAGGAAATGGAATGAGGCAAGCAAGGAGCCCAAGCTGGGAACCCCAGAGGGACAACAATCCCTGAGTGAGTCCACCACGAAGTTCAGGAGCTGGTCTCTTGTGCTTCAGGTCGTCCGCACGGCCGAGGTCTAGGACAGGGAGGCTGCACTCAGCAGCCAAAAGCATCCTCCTCCCACAGCTAAGAGGGTGATGTGCGTTTGTCCTCAGCCAGTCCTGACAGCATCTGGGGAAGGGTGAGTGGCAGTACAAAGGGCCTGGGCAGGGCACCTAGAGCATCCATTACAGGAAGTGACCTAGATCAGGAAGTGTGGTCAGCAGAGAGTTTTGTACACAGCAAATACTCCTTGAGTGACACGAAGTGAAAGCACATGTCACTGCACCCAAACAATGGATGGGGCAGCACTGCAGGTGAGGCAGACAGTCAGGGCTTCATCAGGCTCTTGTCCTATCAGAAGCTTCCTTTTCCGGACCTAACCCCTGCGTCAGAAGGACCACCGGCCACCAGGCCAGGGCCACCCAGACTCCGGTACTGTGGCAGATATCTATCAGTATCCATTTTTGCAGTGACTATAAGGCCAAATTCTAGAATTCTAGAATTCCAAAAACTTTAAAAATTGATTTTATTGGTGCATTTCATTATCTCTGTAAAATATCCTTCAAAACATTTTGGAAATATAGTTTAGTCCTCATGAATTTCTTCAGGTTTCTTTGTTATGGAAGTATCTTTTTTTTTTTTTTTTTTTTTTTTTTTTTTGAGACAGGGTCTCGCTTTGTAGTTTAAGCTGGCCCTGAGCTCACTATGTAGCCCAGGCAAGCCTCGAACTCACAGCAATCCTCCTGCTTCTTCCTCCCGAATACCAGGATTATAGATGTGAGCCACCATGCCTAGCTGAAGTTATGATATTTTTCCATCAATTTTGAAAGATAGTTTTGTGGGGTACAACAGTCTGGCTTAAAGATTGTTTTATTTTAATACTAGAAATACTTCACTCCAAAAACTCATTAACTTAAAGGTTTGTGTTGAGAAGTCTGCTGTGATTCTGGTGAGCTTTCCATAACAAAGTTACACCACAACCTTCTTTTTGGTTTTGTGTTTTTCTGTTTTTTGAGACAGGGTCTCGCCTTATGGTTCAGGCTGGCCCTGAGCTCAGCCTCAAACTCACATCACAGCAATCCTCCTGCCTCTGCCTCCTGAGTGCTGGGATGACAGGCGTGAGCCACCAGGCCCGGCACTGTGGTATGTGGTACTGATTGCTGCTGGGCGTGAGTCTCCACATCCAGTATAGTATGTGGTTACTGAGCAATCAAACCCGCCGGGCCCTTGCGCTTGCGAGACAGGCGCCGGAACCACTGAGCTAACTCCCAGCCCCCACAACCTTCTTGATCAGTATTTGTATTTGATAGCCTGCTTCCAGTTGTTTTGTTGTTATAAACAACTCAATGGTAAACATCCTTAACTAGAACTTGACGTACATTTATCATTAGTTACTTCAGACTGAGTCTTAGAAATGACAACACCAAGTCAAATAATTTTCATGTTCATAATTTCATGTATACTTCCAAAGTACCTTCCAGAAAAGCTGGAAACATTTGAACATTCACCGCATTCACACGAACACTGTGAAACTGTAACCTTCGCCAATTCACCAGCTGTCTCAGCTAGTTTTCATTACTATCATAGAGTAGTCCAGACTTGGTAATTTCTGAAGAATGATAGTTTATATTGTCCACGGTTCTACAGGTTAAGACGTCCAAGGTAGGAAAATTGAATCAAAAATTTTTAGCAAAAATTAAAAATTTGTCTTATTTAGAATGAGAGGAATAAATGTTTTAAACAAGACTCACTGAAGTAATCATTGTACTAAACAAACAGACAAATAATCTTGACCTTCAGAGACAAGAGGGTTTCCTCTCGGCTTTGTCACTGATGTGGGTGCCTGAGAGGAGTTACTCAAGTGCGCCATCAGACAGGACTAGAAGTAACTCCTGCATTCTCTTGTGCACAACCGCAGCCTCTTTGCACAAAAATTGCCAAACCCTTTGAAATTCTCAAAGAAGAGTACTTCATAAATAAAATTAAAGCTGTGGGGTCCAGTGTTAGTGAAGTAAATCTCTTTAAAAATTATTGGGGGCCGGGGAGTTAGCTCAGTGGTTCCGGCGCCTGTCTTGCAAGCGCAAGGGCCCGGGTTCGATTCCCCGGTAACCACATAACAATACTGGACGTGGAGACCCACACCCAGCAGCAACCAGTACCACATACCACAGTGCCGGGCGTGGTGGCTCACGCCTGTCATCCCAGCACTCGGGAGGCAGAGGCAGGAGGATTG
>PVIR01003145.1:0-92561 GCA_004026965.1 Petromus typicus
CTGGCAATGAAAGACTTTTCAGAAACTCAGACAAATAATTTCCTTTTAATAATCTTCTTAGAAAAACTTGTCTCCCGCACGCCAGTTCCACTGAGCTCAAAGCTGTCTGAGCTACTTCTGAGACAGGCTGCTGTCTAAGGAAACAAGAACTTCTTAATTTGGTTCAGGAAAGTGAACACTTTGTATTCTAGAGATCAAAAGACTGATCTAACAAGAAGTGTCCCAACCCCCATCCCCTCTTTTTTTCTACCTCATGGTAGATCTGCAAACTTTTGTGAAACTAATATGCGTGCTCCAGGTCTGCCAAATGAATCACTCCAGAGGATGCTAAGCTGGTGAGTGTTTACTCTTAGCAAATACCATTAGTATTTCATTACAGTTCCCCTTATCCAGCAGTAATTTGATGGATTAGCAGAAAGCCATAGTTGGAGAAAATGGACTTTATCTAAAAATACTGTTAAAAGTGTAAAGGTGAAGCACATTGTACAATTTTCAGTCTTTGAATAATGTAAAAATTTCTTCATAAAATGAACAGAAGTTCTAGTAGATTATTTTAATCTTGAGAAAATACGATTTTATAGACTATCATTAAACTTCCATATATATATGTGTGTGTGTGTGTGTGTGTGTGTGTGTGTGTGTGTGTTTTAAATTGCTGAACTGTCCTTTATCTTATCATTGCAAATCTGAGGAATTTTTAAAAGGTATTTTTGTTTATTAGGACATCCTCAATTAAGTGTTTCACACTGGATGCCTTAAACAACAGATATCTATTGTTGAACAGTTTTGGAGGGCGGAAGCTTGAGAGGGAGGTGTAAGCAGGGATAGGCTGTGAGAGAGGAGCAGTTCCACGTCTGTCTTTGGCTTGCAGGTGGCTGTTTTCTCTTTATCTCTTTACTTTGTCCTCCCAACACTCATGTCTGTGTCTGTCCAAATTTTCCCTTTTTATAAGGAAAGCAGTTATACAGGATTAGGGACCCACACTAACACAGCACAAGCTTATTCTAACTAACTGCTTCTGCAGTGACCCTCTTTTCCATAGGTCACATCTTGAGGGTTTGGGAATTAGGATTTCAACACATAAAGTTTTAGAGGGCCACATTCAGCTCACATGTGGTCACAGAGTCACTAAATGGAGGCGTTGTATTTTATAGGATAAGGAGCAATACTGGCACATTCATGGTTAGAACGGTGAGTTACAAACAGGAAATATAGGACTTTTTTCCTGAGGGAAATGTTGCAGGGCTCAGAAAGACCAAGTCTTCATATGTTTGTTTTCTGGGATGCTGGAAAATGGACCCAGGGCCTTGTGAATGCCAGGTAAAAGATACAATTCCAGCTCTCAAATTGGGAGAAGAAGCTTAATCCCATTGATCAGTGCATTGGAGCATCCAGTGATCCATTATCAAACAGGCTGTTTGTATTCCATAGTCTTGTTGATTCTATGTATGGAAATTCCAACTGCAGATTGCACAGCTGTGAGGTCAAGTATATAAATTGGAATGTGCGAAGAAATTTGAAGTTAAAGAAGATACAGGGCTAGGGATTGAATACAGGTTGTGCACACAAGGCAAGCACTCAGCCACTGAGCTGTATAAAGTGCCAAAGACCAAGCCTCGTTCTTGCAGGTCAGAGGATCACAGAACACAGGGATTATAGAATTTACATTTCACACAGGACATCATGTTTTATGAAGAGTGCGAGTTTTACCTGTGTCACCTCAGTGAGACCTTACAAGGACCTACTAAATGAGAGCACAGCTCCCTTGTACGGTAGGAAAACTGAGATATAAAGCAGTCAGATGACCTGCTAGTGTCTCTGAGTGACCAAGTCCCAGAGACACGCTGGCCCCTGACTTTCAACAACTGACTTTGCATTTTAGTTTTCTCACATTAACTCACTGGCCTCAGTTCCTGAACACTGCAAAGGCTTTCCAGCTCAAATGTAATATCCCATCTAATGCTCATCAACCTGGGGTGAATCGAACAACTGTCCTGGCCTTTTGGTTATACTAGCAATGGAACATTATACTGGCAGTGTCTGAAAAGTGTAGACTTACTGTCTGGCTGATCTCACACAACCCCTTCCCAGATAGCTTCTGGCCCTCTTGAAATGCATGCAGCCAGTGTGGATAGTAGGGGGTATGCTCTTCATGAAGAGGATGACTGGTGTTTCAACACCTGCTCCTCAAGGTGAGTGGCCTTTCGTGTGTTAGAGCGTCTGCCTCTCAGAATGGCAGGTCCAGGTTCCCTATAGATGACCCTTTCCCCTACCCCTTTGCGAATGATCCCTTTACTTCTTGTCTGTAAACACATCTTAGTGGTGCCTCCTGACTGATCCAGGCTTCTGTGAACAGCAGTATGATGCTGGACCTTTCAGAGATGTGTGCTGAAACTGGAGCACACTTACTTCTCACAAAGTCCCAGCACTGCAGTCAGACCTGAATACTGAGGTTCTATTCTAGAATGAGCAAGTCATGTTGACATGTTCTGTTTTAAAAGAAAGACAAATAACATGCATGCATAGGATTGCCACCACTGTGCTAAGAGATGTGCTTTTCTGGGAACCCTGCTCAAATCTACACAGCCGGCACTTCTGCCTGCCATTAGCCTCCATGATAAACAGGAGCAAGATGTCAGCACAGGCTTTTCCAGCCCCTGAGCAGCACACCAGATTCTCCAGGGCTCGGGATCAGAGTGACTCACCGGGAATGGGACTGGGGCTTGGAGTTTCATGGTGGGCTTCTAAGTGCTTGGGGAGACCCAAGCGTCTAGCATATCAACTCTGTCACATCTTGACTGTGCTTATAGCAGTTTCTCCTTATCACAGTTTCACTTTCCATGGTTCAGTTACTGGAGGTCAACTGTGAAACAGAAATATTAAATGGAAAATTCCAGAAATAAATAGCCCATATGTTTAAATGAGATTCATTACAGTATTTTTAGAATTGTTCTACTTTATTAATAGTGATTAATGTCTTACTAAGCCTAAGATGCAAATTAAACTTTATGGCAGATATGTAAGTATGGGGTAAATTATAGGGAGAGAGTTTGGAATTATCTGCAGGTTTAGGCATATAGTGGAGTGTTGTGATTTATTCCACATGATGGGGACACAAATATACTCATTATTTGCATAAACATAATAAGGCTCTAATGCCAGGAGGGAAATTCACTGGACCAAAACCCACAGTGGATAACATAGTCTTTGATGTTTTCTTAGCAGATTTTGCCTGGAAGGATCCTAGCCAGGAACCATTCCACCTTGCTTTTTCATTTGGACCACGTGATACCTCTTCTCACCCACCCCGTCTACATATGCCACACGTCTCTGGGAATAACCTCACACCAGGTACAGCAGTCACTTCTTTCCCAGGCCAGAATGCTGTAAGAAATAGCTCTGAAATAGCTCTCCACCTTTCCAGTGGTTTCATGCTGGACTGTAACTGAAGACTGGTTCCTGGGCCTATGCTTTCTACTTGATCATTCGCTGTTCCCTTCCTCTTTCTAGCCCTAACTCTGCTTTCTCTCCGTTCGCATGGGCTGGTCCTGCTGTTGCCTGTGTCTGAGCTCTGTGGGTGGGGCTGGCTTCCCCATCCAACCACCTGCCCACTTCTCTAGAGCTAGAGAGCTGGGCTGTGCTCCACCCACCCACCTGTTACAGAAGCAACCCTCCTATGCGTTTTGGCCTATTTACCACCTGTTACATGTCCCACCTATTGTATTTTACCTGCTTGGCCAGGTTTTTTCCCCTCTCCTTAAGGGAGTGTTAGCACCTGCTCCAGCACAGAAGGAATATTGAGTTCCACATGTGACTACCTCTTTCTTCCCTGTGCTTACTGATATTAACTTTTCAGTAGCTATCTGTGCACTCGTGACATTTAAACACCATACCAACACCACGCAGATGCAGTCGTCCCATAGTACACAATGACACAGGAGCCGACCCTTGTGGACACCAGAATCTGTGGATGCTCAAGTTCTTTATATAATATAGCATAAATCTATACATATCATCCTGTACCTTATGAATCATCTCTTGTAATACCTAATGCTTTGTAAAGGCCATATCCACAGTTTTTTAAAAACTATTTTGTTTAGAGAATAGGGACAAGAAAAAGTTGTACTTCTTGAGTACAGATGCAATTTACCCCAAACATTTTCAGTGTGTTGTTAGTTGAGTCCATGAAAGTGAAACCTACAGGGATGAATTATTTAATTTTAGTTTCTACAATTGATCCCATGTATTCCAAGACTGCTATTTTTTATGAAAGGTTGAAAAAAATATAACATAGTTATTGTGGGTTTAATAAACCTTTAACAGGTTAATAACATCTCACTGGGGGCAAACTGGCTTTCAAATCTTCAGTCTTCTCCAACTGAGTCTTTTTTTTTCTTGAGACAAGGTCTCAATTTGTAGTTCAGGCTGGCCCTGAACTCACTATGTAGCCCAGGTAAGCCTCAAACTCACAGAAATTCTCCTGTCTCTGCTTCCTGAGTGCTGGGATTACAGGCATGAGTCACCACAACCAGCATTGTGGTGTGTGGTACTGATAGCTGGTGGGCATGAGTCATCACACCCGGCATTGTTGTATGTGGTTACAGGGATCAAACTTGGGCCTAGCACTTGCAAGGCAGGTGCCAGAACCACTGAGCTAAATCCTCAGCCTTCCAATTGAGTTTTTAGGGGATCAAAATCTATTAGTTTGATCTGCTGTTGGCCCATCTGCCATTGGAATGGGAGAACCATTGCTGATGATGTCTCCCTTTGAGTTTCAACTGTTATGTACACATAAGTGATATCCTTCTTTTTCTAATACCAAGTCTGTTAAGGTCTGTTATCTCTCTGTGCCCTCTACATGTCTTTATATGGCAGGAGGGCTTCTGAGATTCCCTCTCCTCCACCACCATTTACAGGATTTGGGAATCTGCATACAACGTGAAGGAAGGCATCGACTGTTGCCTCTGCCTTGAGACAACAATGCAAAGAAGAACTAGGACCAAGGCCCATTCTGGTTTATGAGCCCCCTTCCAAGCTATTTGATGTTCTAAATATCATCTGCTCAGATCTAAGATGAATAAAGAATCTGCAGCTATGATTCAAAAGGGAGGCAGGCAGTCCCGTGGGGACTCCTGGAGTTGGAAACAGTCATAGGTTCAGATAGGAGTACAGGGGTGTCATCCATACTCTCAGGGCACCTGCCAGCAGGATGAGGACCAGGAGGATTTCTGGCCAACAGCGACCATAGTTCTTGGCTGACTGTTAATACAGGGTAATAGGTATGGAGATCTATTTTATAAAACTGGACTTAATGTGAATCTTGAGTCTTCCACAGAAAGCAGAAGCTCTGTTCCTTTGAATGGCAGGCTAGGAACAGGTCAGAGGAACAATGAGGATGACTTGGTGACTTTCTGCATCTCATCATCCAAGACCATCTACAGTCTGTCCTGACACAAGATGGTCCTTCATGTAATGCTTTACCTTTTACCAAACACAGCACTATAAAATGAATCCAGGTGCCATGTTAATACATTTTTAACTTTCTGAGCCTTCTGTCCTTCTCTAGTTTCTGGACACCTTGTCAGATTTATTTCCGGAATGTCACTTTCTTTAACTCTGTCCCACTCAAGTCTAGTCTCCTCAAATTGCATTTGGGTTTACAGCCTCTTCATCCTTCCCCTCTACCTCTCTCATTTCCCATAAATTCCTGCTGTGGTGACTTATTTTTATCAAGTAAGTCCTGCTTGTCTATTTCAAGTGAAATAAATATAATTCACACCTATTTTGTAATAGGTGTATAGCCACAATTGAGGAAATAAAAATAAGTGCAATTCTGGACCTGAAATCTAAGAAATTTTTCTTTTTGTAAGTCTCTTAAGTTTTCTTCTCCTTAACAATGAATGACAAATCCTACAGCTTCTTAACATTTCTCTGACATACTGCATTGGTGAGTTAACCCCTTCCTTTCTGTATTAACTTTGAATAACAATAATAATAATAATGCTTCAACCCAACTTGTGAAATGGTCAAAACAATTACTCAACTCAAAATTTTACAAATCAATGAGACTTAGGGATCGTGGGCAATTTTCCTGAGATCATACACCAATAAAAAAGGGCCTGAGTAGACTAGTACTCAGGTCTTCTCACATAAAACCATCACATCACAGTTAGGAGATCAGAGATAAACCATTTGTCTCAGTCCATCTTGTGGTGTTATAAAACTTGTGGTTAGGTGATGCATAAAGAAGTTTATATTGCTCATGACTCTGGACCTCAAAGGCCAGAAGGATACATCACATTATGCTACACCTTAACACTGCAAAGGGCGAAGGGCAAGGGATCAGTGTGGAAGCCAAGCCTGGGTGGGGGGCAGCCTCAGACTGTACAACCAGCTCTTGTGATAACTAATCCAGTCCTGTGAGAAAGGCATTAGTCTTCCATCATGATATAAACACCTCTTAAATGCCTCATCACAACTCAACACCAGATTTCATCATGAGTTTCAGAGAGGGCAAGCCAGGTTCAAACACAGTACCTCCCACAGGTGATGTGGTGGCTCTACAGTGCAGTAGGGTTCTAGGTTCTTTTTGTGTTTCTGTTTTGTGACATTGAACTTGGGGCCTTCATCCTTATGGTAAAATGATGACACCACCCTATATGTTCTGGCTTTATGTCCAAGAAGAATAGAGAAAGTTAAAGGATAAAAACAAAACATGTCATATAGTTTTCCTTTAAGAAGCTCTCCGCAAAGAAAGAACCTTTCTCTACTGTTGGTGGGAATGTAGACTGGTGCAAACACTGTGGAGATCAGTGTGGAGATTCCTCAAAAAAACTAGGACTGGAGGTCCCATTTGACCTGCTACTCCCCTGCTAAGTTTATACATGAAAGAATAGAAGAATCATTTCATAGTAACATATGTGTACCGATGTTCATAGCAGCTCAGTTTGTGATAGCTAAATCTTGGAAACAACCCAAATGCCCATTAGCTGGGGCCTAGGTAAATAAGATGTGGGTTTTTTTAAAAAAAATAAAATGGAGTATTACTCTGCCATAAGGAATAAGTTTGAGTCATTTATATTCATATATACTTAAGAACATACCTTAAGAACATACTCACAAATGAAACAAATAGGTCACAGATGTGTAAATACCATATCTTTTCTGTGGTATGAGAATCTGAAGATGCAAATGAGTTCTAGAATATGATAGATATTATGAGATAGAAAATATTTAAAGGGAAAAGGGTAGGGATAAGTAGCAAGGGGGAGGAGAAAATATGAAGTTAAAAAAAGAAACAAGGCATATGTATATAGGGGCCAAGAAGGTTATGTAGGGTGGATAGGAAATGGGAAAAAATGAGAATTAAATCATGTGATATGTTGATACAAATTCTCAATATTGTGTGCAATCATGATATGTATATAAAATTTACCAATAAAGAATCAAAATTTTTAAAAAGAAGCACTCTTAAAGCCCTTCCCAGTACTATACCATTCGGTATTGCCTGAACTATGTCATGTGGTCAACCCTACCTGCAAAGGAATCTGGGAAATTGGGTGTTTTAAACTGGACACATTGCACTGATGAGGGAAATGGGAGTGGATGGCTGGCTATGTTTACCGGTGCTCTCCATCTTGCTGATCTGCTTCCCTTCTTTTATGTTGCTGTGATACTCCATCATGGTCATTTTGTCATCTCTCCTCCCGGTTCTCCTCCCCCAACTGTTACAGTTTCCTGATACAGATATAAAAGCAATAATCTAGAAATTTATACCATGGTATGAAGCTGTGTTCATCCTGGATTTTCTGTTATGTTTTTCACTGCATACATGATTTTATTGTTCCATCAACGACTGGGTCATTTCATAAAAATAATGTAGCATCTAAATTTTACCTCTCAGATATATGAAGTAAAACAAAATCCTGTTATCTGACTGACTTCATTTTTCTGTTTTTCCAGAGCCTGAGGATACTGAGGTGAATGAATCGAGCCAATCCAAGGCCCTAGTCATGTAAGTGGAGATGTTTTGTGGAGACTGAATCCCATGAGAAGCCCTTAGGGTTGGTACCCCATATATTAGGACACAAAGCAAGGAGGTACACTGCCTTCTGTGTAAGCTCAGCACCCATCCTGGGAAGAGGATCTTTTCATAGGGTCAAGGTGTGAACACTCATAATATAATGGAAAATCTCACCCAGAATGTGATGGAATTCTTCTTTTTTCATTGTAAACAAATGCATAAGAGTTAAAAAAAAAAATCTGAATAAAGCCTGGTCTCTTCAAAACTTAAAAAGTTCAGTTTAATAGAGCAGCTTTTGTTTAAAATAATTTTTACTATTCCTTCTCTGGATTACTTTCAATCTTACCTGAAAAATCTGATGAATTTTCTCACCAAAATATCCTTGTCTTTTAGGGAAGCTTTTATTTCTGGAAACTGGGGTCTTGGAGACAGGCAAGTGAGTGGAGGTGAAGCAAGACAGCTCGTTTGCTAAGAACTGTGTCTCATTCCTCCAGAGCTCAGCAGAGCTTTCTTTTAAGCAGTGTTGCTGAGGTTCCCAGCTCCTCGGCTTACATATGTAAAGCTTATAGAGAGAAAAGTAAAGATTTTAGAACAGCCTTCAAGACTGAATGGCGTTCATTTAGGTCCAGGATAATAGTATGCTAATAGGTTTCGTTGATTTCTGTGTGCTCAGTCAGAGAATAAATAGTTACTTCTTCACATGTGGTCTGTGATTTATCCTTCAGTGTGCTTCCAGCACAAGGAACTATTCACTGCTCCACTGCGAGCACCCAGATGTGGGATGATTAATTGTATAAAGTATACTATAAACACCCCCTCCTCGTGACACTATATAAGGAGTAAAGTGTAATCAGTAAATTAGAGTATTTACTATTTCTCTCACGTACTTTAAAATTCTCAACTTCTCTTTGGCCTTTTCCTCTGACTGCCCTGGATTTTCTTCCCTCCTGTGGCGTGTTTTGTCTCCCACCAGCTGGATGCCAAGACTACGGTCTGAGTCATGTTGGTCGAGTAGTTTCCTCTTTTACCCTACCCAATTGTAGATAGGCACCCACCCCAGCCCATACTGGAAACTGCAAGGAATTATTTTGCTCTGGGAAGTCAAAGCCCTGCTGGTCGGTCACTGCCACTCTTAGCCTGTTTGCCCAAGGCTGTCAGCCACTGCTACAGCTGTGTGATTTCCTTGGCTTGGTCTTTGTACACACGGTGCTGGGCACACAAGAGGCGCAGAGCAAACACGCCTGCAGCCAGGACAGGGCCTGAAACCAGATGAGGTCAGCCTGAATTTGCTGCCAGCTCTGGGCAGAGAGAAAACATCCTGGAGGAGGGGTGGGGGTGGGGAGCCTTACTCCGCCTTTGCAAGTCTCTAAATTGCTCAGGTGTGGAGGTGCAGAGATGACAAGGATGAGGAAGCAGAACAGGTGGCTGTGGGCCAGAAGCTCTGGGGACTGGACCAAGATTCTCCACTGGGCAAACTCCAGTCAGCTTCGCAACCTTCTCCTGGCACATCTGTGTACTTCCCTGTGAGAGTCATCTCTAGCAAAGGAAACATGCTGGGTTGGTGCGGCTACAGCTACCTCCTCCATATCTGCTCAGGTCCCTCATTCTCATCCTCCTCGCCCTCAAGTGTCTCCACCACAATTTCTGCAAATTTTTGGCCAGTTTAGCCAGAAGCTCCCTGTGTCCCTGCTGTTTTTATTCAGTGATCCTCAGCCCTGTTCCTTGGCTATTCAAATCCCAGTTTCCTACAGTGAATTCAGAGTTGAGCCTAGTCTTGCTCTGACCACTGTCAGACCCTATTGTGGGATCCCAATTACCATCTCAGTGGTCTTAAATGACACCTCGGCTTTCCCCCTCTGGTACAGGGAATTAAACGCAGAGCCTGCTCAATCCGGGGCAGACACTCTACTATTGGGTAATGCCTGCAGCCCAGACAAAGAAAACCAGCCCCAAGTCTTCCTTATTTTAACTGGATAATTTCTCTTCCACGTAGGAGGCCTGGTTCATATGGGGCTGGTTTCGTTCCGAGACCTCTGGCCAACTCAAGGACTCCTGCCTCCCCGAACTATATCTTTAGTCCCGAGTGGGAAACACGTGTTCAGCCCGCAGCCCTTGGGTACACAAAGCAGATAAAGCTTAAGTAGGGTTTCAGGCCAGGATGCCGCTCTTCCCTCAGTTCTGTACACAGAAAGCCTACTTAATGTACTCAAGGGAAGTACGAGGTAACACTGCTAAGTCTCACAACACACCCAGTTTCAGAATTAGGCCTCCAGCAACTTTCATATCGGGAGTCTCACCCCTCCACATTCCCAGTTCTAAAAGTTTCGAGGCCAAGAGTACTTTAAGCTTAAACTTCCTGTTGTATCCTTAGCACTTCTGAGGACCAGTCACTTCTGTGTTTTCATAGAAATTTTTCTGTCCTAAAACAGAAAGGTTAAACAGATTGAACATGGGAATGTAATGATTAAAGTGAAGAGCTGAGTCTGCCGTCCCCTCCCACCCACACACAGCAGATTTCCCATTCTTTCTTTAAGTGCTGAGTGTCCCTCTGACCTTGGCATTTTAGTGTGGGCTGTGGGAAGCAGACCTGCATCCTGCCACTAACATCTGGACAATTCCTCTTTTCATCTGTGTTGCCCAGACCCTGGATTTAAGGCCCACTTTGCAAAAGGCACCTCTCTAACACGCATGCTTGTAAGAAACCCGTAGAGCACAGAGCTCATTGGATGGACGGCCCACTGCTTCTGGACAACCAGAGAGAAAGGTCAGCCTTGCCCAGGTTTGTCACAGAAATTACAGCAATCAGATCAAATCCAATTGGTTGTTCTATTAATATTTTAATGTAAGCAATTATTATTTGATTTTGGATTGTAGGGAGGAAAAGCAAAAAAGTTCAAGCCTTAAAGATCAATTGATAGTAAGATGTCATTTAAAAAAAATATAAGAACACCCTTATAATTTTGGAAATAAGGTAAGTATAAATAGCTCACCTGGAGTTCATATTTTCATGAGAAGTAAAGTTTCTTATAATATATAGCAGAAGATAGTAGGAACATTTAAGCTGAAATCTTTCTTAAATACATTTCTTAGTTGCCTTAGTCTCAAGCAATTCTGCCCACTTCAGTAGAGGCTCTATAATCCAGATTCCTGGGCCCTGGTACAGTGTGGTTTGGCAGCCTTCATCTGAGACTGGAGAGCTGAGGATATGTGCAGCCTGAGCCACCCCATTGAGCCCTGTCTACTTTAAGCCAGAAAAATATGATCTGCTTTGGGATTTGAACAATTTGATACTTCAGAATGTTTAGAGACCTGCACAGAGCAGGTCGGGCAAGTCCTGAGAGGAGCAATGTGGGAGAGCACTGCTGAGTGGTAGCCACTTTATCTTCTCTTCTCTAAGGCCTGGAAGGTGCACGTGTGCAGGGTGCCCCTCAGCGCTCAGGCAAATGGAACAGACCACTACAGTGCTGCCTGTGAAAGGCATTTTATTCCTCCAGATAAAGGCCAGGACCCTAGGATTTATGAGCAATATACTAGAGGTTGTAGTCACCCAGCCTTTTCAGCCCAACAAGCAGAAAGCTTCCGTACCCACTTCAAAGAAAGTTGCAGACATCAGAGATCACTGCATGGCACTTGGATGAGATTACAAAGCAATTTACTATCATTTCCTTGTAGATGCCATTAGCACACAACGCTGCCCTTCTGCCAGGATGTGAGTGAGAATATGTAGATGCAAACTTAGTCCAGAGGAAAAACTAGAAATGAAGGAAGCTGTCACAGTCCTGACGCTTTCCCTCCCGAGAGCAATTTCGGTGACTTTATTGTCCATACGTCTTTGAACATACGATACCTTATGTTTACACCAGGTTCAAATGTTCACCTTGTATCAAGTCAATATTTTATGTCTTTTGTAGAATCTAGTTACTGTCCAGTGAACAGTGACATATATACTGCTCTGTGGGCAAAGAATCCTATTCCCAGGGAGCCTTCAAGTACAGGCCAGGGAGACGCTGAGCTGAGCTCAAAGGGACTTCTCACAGTGGCTCTCCTTTCCGGAGTCCCTGCTGTGGTGCTATCTGCTGTCTCCTTCTTGGCTTGCCTACTGTTCACCTTTATTCCACCTGTGTCCCCAGAAGCACCCTAAAAAGGCCACATCCAGGGTCCCTGTGCCTCATGACATTGCCAGGGGACTAGGGAAGGGGAGGGAAGGAAGGGAATGAGGTGCTGCTCGCCACGGTGCTGCTGGTGCTGCTGCTGCTGTTGCAGACTGGCTGTGTTCCTTGACTCAAGGTCACAAGGCACCTGCTAAGCAGACCTGTCTCCGGTTTCTGCCATGCCTTTGTCATCGCTCACAGATCTGGAGAGAATGACCCTACTGTTAGCCACCAGGGGCAGAAGTAATCCCTGTGGCGTTCTACACCCTGGCCACCTTTGTGAATCTTGGGGCTCCGAAAATGAGACCTAAAATATAGCACTGTGGCATATCCAGTGCTTCAAACTGAAATTCTACACTGGAAGGCCTTAGAACCAACCTCTTTGTCTGACCTTTTTCTGCCTTTTTTCTCTTGCCCTCTTTTTGCCCTCAAGGTAGCCCAAAGAAACTAGAAATCCCTTTACCCCAAGAAACTCACAGAACTGAGAACAAAACAAAGCCTAAAAGCCCTCAAAGCAGGCCACAAGGCCCACAAACCTCCATCCTGTATTGCAGCCAGCCCTAAAGAAATCTTGGATTTACCTTGTCTGACAGTAGATTATAAGACCTTCATTCCAAAAGTGGTTTGTACTTGTTCCCTGAGAGGAAGCGGCACTATGCAGAGAGCAATCGGAGTGGGTAGCCTTTTGGGCTTTCTCCTCAGCCTGTTAGGTCAGCTTTGTCCAGTCACATCTCCATGTAGCTGCTTATTCCTCATCTAATCTAAGCAGGAAAATGGACAGTTTTCTCTGGGACGTTGGGTCTTCATGTCTCATATATCTATCAAGCTTTTCTCTTGTTAACCTGTCTTTTGTAATAAAAGTGTCAGCCATGACCCTTAGAATGGGGAAGAAAAAGGCCATTCTTTCCATCTCTATGTAAATCATTCTTTCACTGAGCATTCTTCCAGGTCCTGTCCAGCTTCCTACTGGGGCTGGCTGGCCTTCCCCTTCTATCCTGGAATAATCTAATTAACTCCTCCATGATTTAATGAGGTATCATTAATTTCTTCTTATAGGCTGCTGAACTGATCTCCGAGAGAGACGTGAGGGGATTTTCCTTAACTCCTCAATGATTTAATGAGGTGAGGATCATTAATTCTTCTTATAGGCTGCTGAACTGATCTCAGAGAGAAGTGAGGGGATTTTCCTAAGACCTCAAGTCAGATGCCAGATATGCCCGGTTTCTCACCTACTTCCTTTGGGCATCACAAACCTGTGATTTTATTATAATCATCAGGACTACCAGGTTAATACTTTTTGTGGAGCTGTCTCCCAAGACCCTCATGAACTCAGAAGTGGGGCTTTTGGAAGCTGACTGACTTCCTGTGAGGAGACAGGGCCTGGTTATAGACAGTCCAGCCACTGGGTGCATGACCTGGAAGGGTCCTTTCCCAGCTCCTGCCTTCTCCCTTCCTAGCTAGCATGGTGTGAACAGCTTTCCTCTGTGCAAGTGCCTCTGTGCATAACCCAACCCTGAAATGCATACTGAAATGTCTGAAATGTGAGCCCCAACAGACTTCTCCTCTTTTAAGTTGCGGGTGTTGGCTATTTTGTGTCAGTGACATGGAAGACAACTAAGGCAGTGATGAAGATAGTGACACCTCATTTGGGCACTTTGTCTTATCCTTATCCAGGGAAGTTCCACGATAAACACTACCATTGCTGATTCTAAGCAAAAAAAAAAAAAAAAATCACACAAGCCCGACACATGCCGAGAGCCCTCTGTCCAGTCTGTCAGCCCCACTTGTTCTAATCTGACTCTGAGCACTCTGGTTTTCACTAGTGCTATGAAGGAAGAGTTCACAGTCTGCAGACTATGCACTGCACACTGCTTCCAGGTCCCAGGCTCACCTGCTCTACCCCCACTTCTCCAGGACAGACAGGGATAGGGTTGAAACAGAGCTGAAACCAGTAGCTTTTGATTGAATATTTATCTATGGGAAAAGGGGACATTTCAAATCTACCTTCTGGAGTGGGTTCCCTTTACCCACCAGCCATTCTGTATTTATTCTTCCCATTAAAGGGCCACATATTTGTTGAGTACTTAGTATTTTTATGAACAGTACTGGGCTTCAGGTGAAGTCTACTGGCTCCTTTCCTCCAGAGCGGCCCTTTCTTTTCGGTTATCCAAAGCACTTCTGCCCTCCCCCTTGTTCCTTATCTCCAAAATGAACTCTTGCCTCCTTCCTGCTCTCAAGCAAGGAAAACTTCCATCCCTCATCTCAGCCAAGTATGAAGCAGAAATTTCTCGGTTGTTAATTCACACTGGGGGGACTGACCACTCTGTGCAACCCACCTGGACTGCTTAAGCCACCTGGATCGTTAAGGGGTAAAGCTTGCAGCCGTGTGTGAAGAGGTCTCAGTGGCTCTGTATGTGCTCCCACAAACAGATCCCTTGCATCCTGTCTACGCTGTAGGAGACATGGAGGAGGACCAACTGGCAGCATGTGGCCCCTCTTCCTTCACTTGATCGCTCAGCTGTTTCTGCTAAGAGGCAAATGGGTGTTCCTTTCATTCCTGTCTCCTCTCTGTCCATTTCTTGAGTCTAGGGCAGTGACAACAGACTTGTGGCATGTGTGCTGCAGCTGGCTGGGTTTGATTTTTTAATCACTGACATCTCTGAAAGGTTCACCATCAAGGATGCTCAGAGTCACTACTCCAGCTTTCTTTTCCCAGTGCCAATGAAACAACTCTCACTAAGGATGAGAAGGGACTTCACTGGTCTGAGGAGAGGATCTTCTTTCTCCACTTTAGGTAGAGAAAATAGTTCCCAAGTGTTCTTCTGTGGAAGAAAGCAGAAGAATGGCCCTGAGCCATCAAACCTTGGTGCCATAGCCTCATCCCTGCAGCCACCTTGACATGGAAGCTCCAGTTATGGGGGAACAGAAATAAGGAGCCTCCTGGAAGACAGGGGTCAGTAGGGAGAGGCAGAGAGACAAGTAGCAAAGAGAAGGGGCCATTGGTGCCACTGGGAAGAAGACAGGGAGAGCTTTACTGCCACTGGATTCCCTTAGACTTCCTGTTGGCCACTACCCTGCTTCACCATGGGAACGAGTTTCGGTTCCTTCCTAGCACACACCTGGGACTTGGTCTCCCAAATCGAGGCTGGCAAGCTGTGCTGGAACAAAAACAAAACAGTTGTGTTTCTGTTTGCTCCTTTTCACCATCGGGGGTTGAAAGGAAGGCAAGGGAACGGGAAAAATAAGAATTGAGGTATATCATGTATAGGTACAAATTCTCCATGATGAGCATGATCATAAGGTACTCCTAAAATGTATCATTAAATTCAATTTATTAAATATATAAGAAAACACAAATTGACAGTACTTTAGAAACTTCTGACCCCACTGTACAAATTTGGACCAGTGTATATGGAATGTAAGATGTTAACAAAATAGACCAAGCACTGATTATGTAAAAGTATGAAATAAAAATAAGATGAAAAGTTGGAGTAATTATACTAATAAGATAAAGAAGAAACCTGGAGTGATTATATTCTTTTGTTTTACAGTAGGCACAATACAAAGCAAATAAGACTTGAAAAATTCTACCAATTGGATGCTTAGCTTTGGAAAAAGCTGAGCAGTTGGACTTGTTTAGCAGCTGATGATCACACCCACCTCTGACCTTTGCTTCCAAAACAATCAGGAGAAAGTGTAGCATCTGTGACAGGCTCTGCCTTCCTCTGAAGAGATCGCACATTCTGCTACTGCCTGGGAAAGTGTGACTGGTGTTTTTCTCCCCACTTTGTCTTTATATTGTTTCTGTTCACATTTAGAGGTACAAGGCCAAGATTGGGTCCTGAAAGACACGATCATCCTGCTCCCTGTAAACAGTAATTTACAGGAAAGAAATATGGCTGTTGCTTTCCTACCTTTCAGGTTGGAAATAGGAGATATTCTAAAGTGGCTTATTAATCTATTTTCCCACCGCTATCACAAGGTGGTACATGAGGCCAGACACTTTTTAAAGAAAGGAGTTCTACTTTCTTCAGAGTTCTGGAGGCAAGCAGTCCCGAGATTAGTTGACTCTGTAACACCACACAAGGAGTGCGGGGAGGAAGGATGGGTCACATGTAAGATGGGAAGGCAGAGAGACGCAGGGGCCAGGCTCACTCTGTGTCGACCTCCGAGGCAGCTAACTGCAGTCCTCCGAGAACAACGCAGGCCCTTCAGGGACAAGCCCCAGTGACCTAGCCACTTGCCTTTAGGCTCTGCCTTTTAAAGGTCCTCTGGCCTCAGCACCAGCACTGGGGCCTCGCTTGAGGCAATGAACCTTCAGAGATCAAACTCAAGCCATCTCCAAACTAGAGCAGCAATGTGAAAAAATAGCCAAACAAAACCAACATTTAACAACTACAGACAGAACTTTAACACACTCACCATGGGGCTGTTTTGCTGCTGGGTGGTGGTTTAAATAGATCTAATCACTTTTACCAGTCTCTTTACTAATGACATTAACAAAGAGCCACCCAATGGGACAGGCATGCTGGTGGCTCAAATCTGTAGGAATACGCATATTGAAAATATCAGATCAGTTCATCACTGGCTGCTTTCTGGATAAACTCAGATAATTGCCTCTGTGTTGAACCAATGTGTTCAGTGGACTAATCCCCAAACACTTGGACAAAAGCCACAGGTGGCTAGTTACAATTCTGTCAGATTTCATTGCTCCATATGTACATGCTGTGTGGACTAACAGGTCCAGAACCACAGGTCCACTGAGTCAGTGCAGGGTCATGTTGGGACACACATGGTACTCCAGGGCCACTGGAGCCTCACTTTCCCATGCCCAGGGTCTGCCCAGGTTATCTCAGGAAGCTAAGACAGGAAATGCGTTAGGGAATTAACAATGGTTATCTCTGGGTGGAGGGACTTTAAATGACTTATTTTCTGTTTTAGACATTCTTGTATATTCCCTCATGGGCTTATGTTGCTTTTGTAATTTGAAAATTAAGAGGAAACAAGCCAACAAGCAAAGGTCAAGTCCTTCTTCCTCTTTATCATTTGTTATCTCATATTTTTCTTCTCCCGACCCACCCCTGAGAAGCTCTGGCAGTCTGTGCCCCTGCTGTCTCCTGATAACACATTCACCTTGGTAAATAGAACCCAGAGAGATTTTCTGATTAAGCGGCAAGGACCTCCTGGCAGATGAAATTCCCAAGGCTCTACCTCGCCCATCCAGCTCTTAAATGTGCAATCTTTTTTTTTTTTGGAAGATACTTTGATTTTGCCTTGGGGACTCTGTAATAACCATAAATGGTTATGGAGCACAGTTATCCCTGTTATCTGGTACCTCTGCAGATACCAAAATGCATGAATGTGTATGTCCTTTATATAAATGGTATAGTATTTAAATAAAATTTACATATATTTTTCCATACATGTAAAAATCATCTCTAGATGACCTATTTCTAGCACAATGTGAATATTTACTATCCTGTATTGTTTAAAGATTAATGAAAAGAGAAAGGTCTGTATATGTTGAATTCAGGTGCATTTGGAGGAGACATTTTTGATCCACCATTGAGGGAATCATGGATGTAGACCTGAGATACTGAGAGCTGGCTGTATTTTATGCCAAAATCTTAGCATTTCATAATTATTCACATTTAATCTTTATGGAAGCATTGGAACAGGGTGCTATTATGATCTCCATTTCATAAGTGAGAAAACTGAGGCCAAGGTCAAACAGAGCTTGAGTTTGAATCTGAATATTCTGAGCACAAAGATCATGCACTTCCTGGAAAATGTGGAGAAACATTTTCCTGTGGTTCCTTCTGCTGCTGTGCCTGTTAGAGGCAAAAGCAAGGAAAGCACAACTTGAGCCACAAATCTTCCTCAAAGCAAAACAAGGACAACACTGAAGCCAATAACCCTGGCGACCCGGCATGGTGGCTCATTCAAAAAGTCAGGAATCTTTCATGGTCTGAATGTTTCTTCCCCCCTACACTCAAACTTCTCAATAATTATTAACTAGGAAATTAAACAGTAGCATAAAATCCTGATTTTTTACAGAGGAAGAAACAAAATCCCAAGAGTTTGGGGTGAGGTGGGAGGAAGGAGTGCAGGACTGCCTTAGGGCTAGACACCCATCCCAGCAGGGTGAGATCCCATTGATTTTCTCACTAAAGACAGTGGAAACAAACACATCAACAGCACTGTGGCCATTTGGTAATCGCTTCTAGTTACCGTGGTGGTGAGGTGGCAGGCAGTGGGGGTTGGGGGTTGGTGTGGTGGTTGGGTAATAGGACCTGGAAGCTATCTGAAAAAACACTTCAGTGTTTGATTGCTAATGGAGAAGAAACAGGAATTTTATCTAAATCCTGTGCTGTTTGCTATGGGGCATCCTCTCCAACCTGTTTCCGAAGGGTAGCTGCCACACGGACTGGGGAATCAGCTGTGTCTGCCCGCCAGGGGCCTGGGCTGTCTAGGGCTCAGCGAATCCCTTCCTGGCCCCCAGCTTTCCCCAGGCAGCTTTCTTTGTACACTTCAGCCATCCTACAGTGGGTCACACTTAGGAAACCAGTGGGACTCCACATCTACAGCTCCACATTTGCTGCTAAGTTAGAGGAAACAGATCGGGAGAACCTGGAAAGTAGCTGTGCTGTTCTGAGGGAGCCACCAGTTACTTCTGAGGATTCTCATTGGGAGACAGCTGCCAACGCCATGCAGGCTCTGTCACTGATGTCTACCCTTCCGGGGCAGATGATGAGGCCCTGAATGCCCTGAAAGAGATTCCTACATGCCAGATCCATAGGGAGATGTCTAGCAAAATACTGGGGAGACTGTATTTACAAAGACAAGATTAGCCAATTTTTCCTCCCTCAATATTGACTCCAAAACTTCTTGTTGAATTTATATCAAATTTTCCTTTTCTAAAATGCTCCCAGGTTAATTGCTGGTGATGACTTGGTAAGAGATTGAAAATGATCACCAAAAAGTGCTCATTTCCCAGGAACTGTATTGTTTTTCATTCAGTTCTGGGAACACCTGACAATGTGACTTGGGACTAATCACTGAAACTCTCCAAGGTTCCATTTTCCCCTCTGTAAAATGGGAATATGGATCAGGATCTGATAAGAGTTGCATGAATTAGATGAGGTAATTTTCACAAAGTTCTTAACATAGAATAACACATGGTAAATACTCGATACAGGTTGTTTTTAGTTATTGAAGTGTAAGTATGTGGTAGGCATTATGCCACCAGCTCTGTAACAGTCACACATGGTGCTTCTCACAGTGTGGCCACAGTCCCATGTCAACAACTACCCCACAAGCACTGAATCAGAAACTGGGGAAGGGTCCAGCGTTCTGCTCCTACCTGCCCCCAGAAGCAGGAGGCAGGCTGCAGGGCCTGGGTGGGGCACATCTGCTTCATGTTCCGTGGGGGCTCTAACTCTCAGCGAATGGAGACTCACGTCCTTAGAAATCCCTGCATTCCTGAATGCACCATGCGTGACTAATCCATGTACACCAGAGGCTGCCCAGGCACTGCATGAATTTTATGATGACCATTAATGCACAAGTAGCTTTGGGCCCATGCACTTTGCTGTTCTAGATAAAACAAACAAACAAAAAACAAACAAACAAACAAAAAAAACTTACTGATCAATCAGGAGGTGTTTATCAGGCGCTATTGGTGAGAAGTGCTGATGATGGGGACTGAGCTATCTCAAGCCCAGAAAATCCTAGGCGAGTGCAGCGCTGCTCATTTCAGGCCCTGGTTTTGCTCACTGCTGGTTGGCAGTTTCATGTGGTTCTGGCTTTAATCAGGATTTCCTCATCAAGTTGTGTTTTTGGTTTTAAGTTCTAAAGTTTTGATCATCCCGTTCATAATTTGTAATTGAATGTAATAGAAGGAACTGATAGTTGGAGTATACAGGACTATGGAAACCTCTTCTAGGAAAAGTAATGTTAAAATCTTTCTAAGACCATTGCTTTGCAAAATCAAATTATCTTTACAGTGTGAATTTGATAGTGTGAGGTTTTTTTGAAGAACTCAGTTAATTCACTGCATGAATCAGAATAAGATTTGTGCCACTCATACTTTTAAGTGCTATGAACCAAAACTGTTTCTTTACATAACAGCCTTCGACTCTAAGCGGTATCTGTGTAGCCCAACCGTAAGTGAAGGAAATAAGCAGCAGAACTCAGCAGCTGAGGTCGGGGAGGACAGCACCTTCCAACCCAGGAGTGCGGCTCTGAGATTTCTCACTCTGCCCCCCATACCAGGGAGTGAACTCAGGACTTTGTACTTATGAGGTAGGTGGTAAAGCCCCAGCCCTTCTGTTTCTGTCTTTAAAAAAAATTATTTAAAGACAATTCCAGGAGTCTCCTTCTGGGGAAACAAAGCTCAGAGAAGGGTGACCTAGACCTAGAGAACTAGACGATGAACACGCCCGCTCCAGTCCTGCAATTTACACCATCTGTGTAGTAAAAAACGAACCATGAAAGAGATAGAAACAAAGTAGACAAGATATCCTCTAAACAGAGAGTCTCAAGACTGAGACAGAAGGGTCGATTGCGGCTTAACTGGTATGATGCAGTTTGGGATGCGTCAGCGAAGAGAAGTATAACTGATTGCTGAGCTGGAGGAGAGGAGAAAACGAGGACAGGGCCGAGGCCAGGACACTTAATCCTTTGTACAACAGGCTAAGGGGTTCACCTGTGTGTTTATGATAGAGAATTGAGAAGTACAGAGGACCACACACCCTCACTCTCTCATCAAAGCTGTTTAGCTTTCCAGTATCCAACCCCCAAGGTAGGTAAACAAAGACCGTGTGTTGTTTTTGTAAATGTAGGAATGAAAAGTAGAGCGTGATGGATGTCTCTGTCAGCTTGGGCCACGGCAACCCAACACCGTAGAAGGGTAAGCCGGCAGAGGCTCAGCAGACCGAGTTCTGGGTCCCGGCCAGTGCGATTCCAGGGAGGGCTTTCTTCCTGGCTCGTAGGAGGCCTCTTTCATGAAGCTGAGGTGCTGCGTATGGTGCACTGCGTGCGCGGTCCCCACCTGTGCTGCTTGTGCCTATCCCGACGGTGTGAATGTTTGTGTCTCCCCGAAGTGCGTGTGTTGAGATCTTCACTCACAGGCGATGAATCCTCACAACCAGATGAGTGCCTTTAAAAAGAGGCCCCGGCAGGAAGCTCCGCCCTTGCGCTATGTGAGGACACGGTGAGGAGGCAGTGTTTGTGCGGAGACGTCTCAGTGGACCCCAACATTCTATCCTTGATATTGTACTTCCCAACCTCCTGCCCTCTGGAAAATAGGTTTCTCTAGGTGTTTTTAACGCTGCTAGTCTGTAGCACTGTGTGACAGCAGGTGGAACGGAGTAAGACACCAGCATACTTGCTTCCTCTAGCAGGTAGGACTGACCTGTGACACGAGCAGGACAGCAGGCCGCGACTCCTGAGGTCAGCTCTCCACAGCTGCTGCTGCTCTCTCTGTGCTCTGCTGGAGCCCTTGCTCTGGGGAGGCATGGCGGCCACCTTAAGAGGACTCAGGAGCAGACCTGCAGAGGCTGACACGGGAGGGCCCACGGCGGCCTGTGACAGCCAACAGCGGTTTGCAGGCACTCAGCAACACGCCTCTGAATTCGACCTCCTGTCCCCAGTGAAGGCTTCAGGTGGCATCCTTACTGCAGCCTCTTATGATGCCCAGGACAGAGCCACACAAGGGCCACTGTGGAACTCTGGCCCTGCGGAAAGGTGTGAGATAAGGACATCCACTGTTGCTATAGCTGATATGGATCATCCTTGTTATACAGCACTCAGTAACCAGTACAGTAACAGCTGCTGCAGCCATAACTGCTGCTGTGAGGGGCACATGGTAAAACCAATTAATGTTTGGAATCAGGACTTGTGTGGCTCCAGGGTATTTGTTTGCTAAGGGAGGTACTCAGATGTGTTTTTTTTTTTGAGACAAGGTGTTGCTTTGTAGTTCAGGCTGGTCCTGAGCTCACTATGTAGTAGCCCAGGCTAGCCTTGAACTCACTCCTGTCTCTGCCTCCTGAGTGCTGGAATTACAGGCGTAAGCCACCATGCCTGGCACTGTAGTATGTGGTTACCTGGACAAACTAGGGACCTTGCGCTACCAAGGCAGCCGCTGGAATCACTGAGCTAAATCCCCAGCCCTAAAATGTTTTTTTAATCTATTTATTAATTATATTACATCAAAAGTGCAAGGCTAGATGACTGTCTGGTCATTTCTTCTTGCATGTTGGATCACACATGGTAAACAAGAGTCTTGTCTTCTCCCCTGACAAATTATTTCTGGAAATTATTGCAGTTGGTCTCCAGAACCCAACCTGGGAGGGCTTGAAGCAAAGCCAGGAAGAGCCTGACTGGTCACAAGCTGCTTCCAAATCCAAAATCCAAAATCCAAAATGTAAGAAATGAAGACGCGATAAACAGACCCCAGTCTTGGGCCATGCAGAGACCAGTCAGCAGCCCACATGTGTTCAGCCAGCTGTCTTCTCACCGTATGGGCTGCTGAAGTTAGGCATGTGATGAGCTTATGCTCACAAGCACAAATACACATGTGACACACTAATGCATGCACACACACATACATGTTCATGGTGCATGCACACACTTTTATACATACACTGGAATATAGACACGTATATACATGTGTGTATATGTGCAACACACATGTGCACACAAGTACATAAAATACACTTATGTGTGCATATAGGCACATGTGGTCCCACATGAGCAAACACACACACACACACATATCCACACACATGCACACACACAGCAAGTTAGCTTCCACATTCTCAAGTATTAGTTTTCAGTCACTTCTGTCTGGAAGCAGTAAGGAAAATTGACAATCAGATTTGAAAAACAACCAGAGACAATATATATATTTTTCTTCTTTTTTTCAATACTGGAGATTAAACTGAGGACTTCATGCTCAGCTACTACTCAATCCTTTTTTATTTTTTGTTTCGTCCAGGCTGGGCTGGAACGCGTAGTGCTGGGATTATGGCACAATCTATAGTTGTGTGCACTGCCGCTCTCCACAATGGTCATTCTCCCCCTTTTAAAAATAGTACATGTTTGCTGTGCATTATATTTACATCACCTTAGGGAGCAGACACATAACGTAACACATCTGGAGTCTTTCTTCTCCTTTTCTCATCTGTTCCCTCCCCCTTCCCCTCATCTTTAGATCCTTTCCTCCATTTTCATTATTATTAATTTTAGTTCATGTTTGTAACATATGATGGTTACATTCACTGTAAACATCTGGCACATGTGTGTGTCTCCCCCATCCGTAGACTTTTGAGGAGCTCTCGGTTAGCTGCAATTTCCAAAGCAGTTTCAGGAGAGCCACTGTTTTCCTTTGCAGCAATCTAAACTGCAAAATCTTACCAAGGTCTCTACTTGTCAGTTGACACTATGTATGAACATGCTGTACTTTCCCACTAAGAAGTTAAATGATTTTTCTACATTCAGACTCGTAGAAAACATTTTCATCACTTAGTTCATCTGTATGAAAAATCAAACCCAAACCCAGAACAAACCCTTTGCAAAGTTATAACACATCTTTGACACTTGAGCTGGTGTTTACATAATTGACTTTATTTTCTTGTTCTACTTAAAAAGATAATATACATTCTTTGCTAAAATAGCTCCCTTAAACAATCAATTCCCAAAGGAATGAATGTGTCACTAAAGATGTTTTGAACCGAAAGAACTTTTGCTTAAGAAACTCAATAAAAACATAAAGCTTTATTTTGCACGCGCAGAAATAAGAACACGCAAAATGGTTTACACAGCTCAGTCTCCGAGTGGACATTGTCCAGATACTTTTGGTAAGTAGTGTCTCAGGAGCATGTTAGGGGAGAGAACCAGGAAGTTCCTCAGTACCAGCATTTGTTCTGCTTCCTGGAGGTGGCATTCCTGGGAAGCCAGCTTCTAGGAAACCAGACTTTCTTGTCTGTGACTCTGCACAGTAAGCAGCCTCCCCTGTTAAGGAAAGTCCAACACGTGAGCTGTAACAGTAGGATTCTAGAAAGCTCTAACTATGTTCTGAATGTATTCGGTTTCTCAAAGTTTCAAGAGCTGGAAGCTTAGGTTCCAGTGAGACACAATGACGGTGACAGGAAGTGAAGTATTTGGAAAGGTTAGTGTGGCACCACCTTCCAAAGGGACTAATGTAATTCTGTGGGATCCTGGCTAGTTCCAAACAGAATGGGTTGCTTTAAGGGAGGCTGGCACCTCCCCTGAATCTCTTAGCTCTCTATGTGATCTCTGCTCCTTAAGATAGCTGCCTCCACAATGGGTCTACCATGCTATGTATGACGCAGTCAGAAGGCCCAGCACATGAACAGATGCCAGCATCATTGCTCCAGAATTGAACACTAAATAAACCTATTTACAGACAGCCCAGCCTACCAACACCAAACACACCAGTCCAGCTTTCACAGGTGTCTGAGGCATAGACATGAGGCCTTAGCAGCTAAGCAGTGTAAGCAGCAAAAGAGATGAAATGCACTAGTGAGAAATGAAATCAATAGTGCTCAAAGACCAAAATACACAACAACTAGACCAATGGTGGTGAATCTTTTTGAGATCAAGTGCGAAACTGTAAGCCCAATTCATTTATGTATTGCAAAATACAAATAAACCTGAATATTGAAGTTTTAGTTTAGAAAAAAATCTGTGCATTAGCATCTTTTGTCTTAAAAGAAAACCACAGTAACACACTTTCCCTAAGTTTGCCACCACTGAGCTAGACATTGAAGAATGAGCAGAGGAGATGAGTCCCCAGGCCACGCAGGCAGGGGACAAAGGATGTCAGGTTAAGATAGAAGACAGCATAGGATTAAGACATCAGTAGCTCCTGCTAGGACACTGGTCATATAACAGGCTGCTTATTAGATCTGAAATGAGCTGTTTGTGTTCAGTTGATCAGAACATTCAGCCCATTCATTCAGCAAATGTTGACTCTCTATTTTTAGTGCTTGCCACAAGAAATGAGATGTGAGAATGGAAATGTATCCTTCCTAGGCATAGGAATTAGAAGGAGGAATAAGGCACACTGCATAAGTAGCTCATGTTCAGCTTGGAGAAAAAACATAGCATGATTCATTGCAACTCAGTGTAGGAAGTGCTACCAATGTATGTGACAAGTGTCACGAGGGAACAAGAGAAGAGGATCTGTTGGTCTGCTGGGTCCAGGGGAGGTTTCTTTAGTGGTAGAAAGTGATTAAGCACAACCATATAGTTGGGCTGCAATGCCAGCAGAGAGCAATCTGTCTTCCCCATGTCCCACTGCTAGTAGGCTTAGATCTGTAAGGACATTAGGCCAGATGGAGCAGGACATATGTACCTTAGAGATTGAGGGATTATAGAATATTCCAGGGGCCAAGTAGAGAAAATGTAGTCAACTGTGTAAATGCTGCTGTGAAGGATCAGAAAAACATGGCCAAGAATGACTATATACCAACTTTCCTAGGACATTACTTCTTAAGCACAGATGTTATGATTGTTACTTGCAACATGGTGTGAAAGTAACATGCATCAATACTAAACTATACTCTGAATCTAAATGTGGGTCCTTCTCTAGGTTAGCAATACAAACTTTGACCCTTTCATAATGGTGGGTAATGCTCTCAGTCAGCTCTTATTTACATGGAGACACAGCGAAGATGTACAGCAAACTAGTGCTGCCTGCCAAGCTGGGAAAGTTGGAGGGTTAGGTACATTAAAATGCACATTCAACTACAATTGTCAAAGAGCATCTATCGTTCAAACTGTTCAGAAAATGGAAGAGACAGTGCCTCAATCAATTTGTTAGACCTAGCATAATGTCCACTATGTAACTTGCAGGAGTGAAATCCAGCAGGGATAATTTGAGGGTTTTTTGGTGGTACCAGGGATTGAATTCAGGCCCTTGTGCTTCCAAGGTAGACGTGGCACCATTTGAGCTAAATCCTTGGACCCAGCAGGGATTATATAAACAAGGAGACTGTGAGAAGTTTCAGATTATGAACACAAAGTAGCCCACATAAAGCTAGACCTCTCTTTCACCATGCACTAACTAAAATCATAGTGGATTAGAGACCTAAATATTAAGACAGAAACACAAAACTTGCTGCAAAACAGGTTAGGTAGAACTCTGGAGACACTGGCCTAGGGAATGACTTTATGAACAGAACTTCTATAGCATGAGAACTAGCAGAAGGAACCAAAAAATGGGATCTCATCCTATCAAAATCTTCTGCACAACAAAAGAAATCACTAGGAGAGCTGAAAGAAAAGCAACAATACGGGAAAAAATCTTCACCAGCTGTTTCTCAGACAAAGAGTTACTATCTAGAATATATAAAGAGTTTTAAAAAAATCAGCCCATCCCCAAATTTAAAGACCCAACTTAAAAATGGGCATCTGAAATGAACAGATACTTTTCAGAGGAAGAAGTAAAAGCAGCTAAGTATATGAAGAAATGCTCAACATCATTGGTCATTCAAGAGATGCAGATGAAAATGACACTGAGATTTCATCTCATTCCACAAAGAATGGCTGCTATTTCAGAATTAGCCGGCAACAAATGTTGGTGCAGCTGCGGAGAAAAGGGAATCCTTCTCCACTGTTGGTGGGAATGTAGACTCGTACAACCTCTGCGGAAATCAGTGTGGATATTCCTCAAAAATCTAGGATTGGAGGTCCATTTGACCTGGCCATTGCTCTCCTAGACATATACACAAAGGAATTAAAAGAGTCATTTCACAGTGACATATGTGCACCCATGTTTATAGTTTATGATTGCTAAATCTTGGAAACAACCCAAATATCCATCAACTGGAGACTGGATAAAGAAGAAGTGGTTCTTTTATAGACTGGAGTATTACTCTGCCATTAAAAATGATAAGATTGAGTCATTCATACTGAAATGGATGTACCTTGAGGATGTACTCATAAGCGAAATAAATAGGTCACAGATGTGTGAATATCATATCTTTTCTCTGTTATGAGAAAATGAAGTTGTAAATGAGTTGTAATATGTATAGTTGATATTGTGAAATAGAAAATATTTAAAAGGGAAGAGAGTATAGGGGTAAATAATGAGGGGAAAATGAATGTGGTAATAATAAAGAAAAAGGGAAACAATGATTATATATACAGGGGTGGGGGATTGCTGGGTGGGGGAAAAGGGAAAAAATGAGAATCAAGTCGTGTCATATTCTGGCACAAACTCTCAATGTTGAATGCGATGATGATATGTATTCATAATGTACCAATAAAGATTAAATTTTAAAAAATGCAGTTCCTCCTCCAGGTTGGTCCTTATCTTCTCTGTATTTCCTATACAATCTCTGAACAAGGGAAATGAAGCCAGACGTAGAACCGTCATCTCTCGTCCCTTCTTCCCACAGGCCTAGACAGCTACTGGGTGTGCATGGAGATGAAATGGTGCTACAAGAGGTAGGCTGCACACGTGCACTAGAGTGCACTGATTCCAGGTGCAGCTTGTTACTTCCGGGTGACCAGTGAAGGCAAAAACACAAGAGCGCCATTATTTCCCTGATAGCAGAGATTACTGTATATAGTTACCACTGAAGTCAGCCAGAAATTGAAACAAGATGGACCTTTTCCCTACCACATTTGCAAGTTTAAAAGTATAACATCCGGGGTTGGAAGAAAATGAGTAAGTACTATCATTTCATGAGAGTGAAGACATGAGAGACCATCTCTCTGTAGTACAATTGGCAAAGGGTCCAGAAGCCTTATAAAATATGCAGACTCTTTGAGGAGATAAAACGCTTGACCTGATTTAAATATTACACAAAGTGTAGGTGTGTCAAAAGATTAAAGAGGATCTTAGTACACTATGTATCGGCTATGCATAAATTTTTTAAAAAATACAGCCCCTTGCCTAAGCAATTTAACTTATAGCAATGTATTCTAAAGAAACAGCCAGTGATATACTGACAAAGACATTCATTATATTGTACAAACAAAGATTCTCAGTGGAGATTTATTTGCTACAGTTCAATTTATGAGCAACTTCAATGTTTAGTGAATAGAGGTTTCTGGTTATAAGTGAATTCATGTATTCATAGAATGCAAAAGATTTAGAAAAAAGTAGAGTTGCAGGAAACACTTCAAAACATATAGCTAGGTAGGAAAAAGGTTCCAAAAACACGCATAGTATGAAATTTTTAAAAGTTTATATGGGATCTGATTTCTACTGCATATAGTTGAATCAGGACAAGGGAAAAGTTACTTTTGTATCTATATATTTACCTGTCTCTACTGCCACCTGTAGTTATCGATCACTATATAATCTCTCCTATATTTCCTTCCTAAAATCTCAGTAAAATGACAGTAGAGAAACACGAAGGGAATGGATTATAACAGTGAAGAGAAGCGGGATGGAGGCAGGTGTTGTCCATTCTCTGAGACAAAGTAAATGCACTGGTGGCGTGACTGCAGCCCCAAGTCCTGACAGAGCAGTTAGAGGAGGCAGTGAAATTGCTCTTACCAGCAAACCTCAGTAACACTCTGGGCTTGAAAGCGACGGGCTATAAGAGTGAGAACGAACCTCAGAAGGCACAGCCTCAATCTTCACAGCCTGCAGGGTATGAAAAGGAGCCAGCATTTATTCTCAATCCCCAAACAACAGAGAATATAAGGAAGATGCCTAGGGAGAAGCCCCGCCTGTGGGGGTGAATGACTGCATGCACGCTTTCTCTACAATCCCTGACTTCAGTCAATGCAGGGTTCCCAGGCACACTCTGCATTCCAGGGAAGCAGCCCCTCAAGTCCCAAGGAACTAGAATGGTGAACCAATGTTTTAACTCATGGGTGGACTATGTCTTAACTCACAGTGAGAAGTCAGTTCCAGCACTGAAGGCCTAAGAAATTGAAGCTTAAATTGATATGAAAGTGCAGAGACACCTAAGAGATGAATTGCTATGATTTGAATCTTTCATCGATGTGCTGAAAGTCAGTCCCCAGTGTGATAGTATGAAGAGCAGGGCTTTGGGGAGGTGATCAAATCATGAAGGCAGAGTCTTGAAGGATAGGATTAGTGACTTCTTGCACCAGACACCAAATTTTGATCTTGGACTTCCAGGTACCAAAGAGGGAAATAAATTTTGTTGTTTATAAACTTTCCAGTCAATGACATTTTGTCATAGTAGCACAGACTAAGTCCTAAGCATATAAATCCAACTTTTAAGAGGGGCACAGGAGAGGGAAGTGAACAGCTTCATGTCTAAAACTCAAAAGTTATGAAGTTAATACATCTGTAGAATATCACACAAACATATCCAGAGGGATGAGAGTAGCTACCAAAAGCTCTAAAACAGAAATGGTTAGAAGATGTTGCCCCTGGGATAGACATAATCCTTCTTTACTCCCTCATTTTTTTAAACCATATACTCAATAAAAATGTAAAAGGAAGAAAAGCTATTTTGTAGAGACATCATTATGTTTTTCTATTTCCCATGTGGAATTCAGAGACACATAAGTGTGAGAAAATAGGAGTTAGCATTGGCGAGAAGGTAATTTTTTCCATAAATTTGCATAAACTAAGAATTGAAATCATTTGTTTATTCAATATTGTTTGAGAAGAGCAGCTTATTTATATCCAAAGTAAAATTTGCTTTTATTCCTTCCTTGGGCCTTAGGTGTCTTTTTAAAAAATGTTTGATAACAACTGTTTTCTAGCTTCTTTGGAGATTTTAACTCTGAATGTTCCTCTTTTTGGGTTCTGCCCTCTTTGTGCCTAAGTACTGAGGGGTGTTACACCAGCATTATCCTGATAACTGTGCCCAAAACAAACCACAGCCTTACATTTCTTTTCTTTTCCCTTCTTCTTCTTTTTTTTGGTTGTTGTTGTTAAAGGAAGATTTCAAATGTTTGCTGGAGTATCCAGCCATTTTCTAATCATCTTGTATTACATCCCCTCCCTTTCTTAATATATCTACTTTAATTTCTAGGATTTCCTTCCCCTGATATAGTTGTAAAAGCTTTATTTATTCCCTTCACTACTCTAGCAAGCATAAATTTCTTCCTCCTACCCCATCCTTATCATCCTTTCATGTTTGTGCTTAATCAGAAGGTTCCCAGAAATATAGTTTTCAGAGAGGAAATGCAACTAAAATCCTATCAGTCAATTCCCTGACTGATCAGAGAAGTTCACAGACCTGGGGACATGGTTACCTTTTGAATTTATGATCCCATATTTGTTGAGACTCACTTGATCTGCTTTATCTGGCATCTCTAATGAATTTAGGAACAAGATTTCTTCTTTTGTTGTCGCTTTCTCTACAAGATGACTGATTATGCCCATTTCTTTCAGCAGGTTCTTGGTTTTAGAGCTACATCGTGGGATCTCTTTAAAGTGGGCATGACCCTCACCTTGAACTTATTTGTTAAGTTTGCTCTGGACTGAGAGCCAACTCTGTCGGCCCTGGCACCAGGGGATTGCACATGGGAACAATCACTGGATTGTTGGTAACGAGACACAGGGGAACACAATGCAACTGTTGTTCTAAACGTGACACGGGCTGACCTGCTGCTAAACATTGCACCAAGAAGTTTAGTCCCTCTGCACAGTCCCTCGCTGGAGTGAGGACAGACCAGAAGCTGCCAGGTTCCACAGTGGAATCACTCACTTTTTGTACACAAAGTCAAGTTGAGCCTAGAGAGAAATAACTCTTGGTCACAGCAGATGACACATGAAAAACGAGGAGCTTTCTGATTAAGAGGACTACAGTGACAGATCCTGTTGCCTGCGTGATTTAAACAACAAATTCACTTCACATTTCTGGAGGTGAGAAATCCAAGGTCCAAGTCTCAGCAGAGCTGGTTTTTCCTGTGGCCTCTTTCCTAGTCTTGCAGCTGGCACCCGCTCCCTATATCCTCCATGGGATCAGCGCCCAGCTACCCACTCATTGTAACCTAATTACCTCTTTGCAAGCCCCTTGTCTCCACCTACAGCCACATCTTAAGGTACTAAGGCTTAGGGCTTCAACATAATTCAGTTCATATAGCTTTCATACATCACTATCCTTCTAAAATGCATTTACTGTAGACTTCCATTACTCTTCTTTGATACGCTGCCCTTTTCTCTTTTTTTTTATGCATTCAATATACATTGATTGAGTTGCCATAGTATCCCTTTCTCCATGCATTGCCATAGATCCCAGGATAGCTACTTCCCCTGACCAGAAATTGACTTGGCAAAGAACTGTAAAAGCTCAGTAAGGTTTGCAACAGAAGTATAGATACAGTGTGTGTGAGTTCAGAAGACCAAATCACCCTTTCTGCTTGGAGTGCATGAGAGGATGTCAACTAAGAATCACTTAAAATAATGGGCATGGGTCCATCAGACAGAGAAAAGAGAGATAAGTTATCCCAGGAAAGAGAAACAAGAAGCTAAAGTGCAGAAGCACAAAAGGGTGTGGAATCTTCACCCCCTAATACTTTATTTGCATTCCATAGGTCCTCATCATTGTCACTCTTCATGAATAATCTAAGAGTCTCAGATCTTGATCATGGTTCACGCTAGATAAAAAGGCTCCCTATGCATAGTATTACCTTATTAATATATCACCTGAGTCTATGAACTAATGATAGGGCCAGGTCATTTACTATACTTATGCAGCTGCTTTTTCTGCCTCCTAAAAGAAACACATGCACACATGCACATACACACACACGCATGCATGCATGTACTCATACACACACACATGCACATGTAAACAGTGGTTTTATGCTTGCTTTGAGAATTTTCACATTAAAACTTATTCAACAATCTGATCAGCTAATCAGAGAAATGCAAAGAAAGTCTACTTTTTTTTCCCTCGCTTTTGTAGTTCAGGCTGGCCCTGAGCTCATTGTGTAACCCGAGCTAGCCTTGAACTCACAGCAATCCTCCTGCCTCTGCCTCCCCAGTGCCAGGATTACAGGCATGAGCCACCACGCCCAGCACTGTGGTATGTAGTACTGGTTGCTGGTGGGCATTGTTGTATGTGGTTACCAGGGATCAAACTTTGGAACTTGCACTTGCATGGCAGGTTCCATAACCACTGAGCTAAATCCCTGGCCCCAACAGAAACTACTTTTGAGACTGTCTCATCCCAATAAGAATGACTATCATTAGAAAGCAGAAAACAGCAACTGTTGGCAAAGATGCAGAGAGAAAGGAACATTTTATACACTGCTGAGAATGTAAGTTAGTACAGCCATCACAAAAATCAGGTTCCTCAAAAAACTAACAACAGAGCTGCCAGCTCCACCACTCCTTCATATATCCCCCACACAATTTAAGTTAGCATGCTATGGAGATGCATGGTACTATGTTTAGTGCAGGGTAATTCACAACAGCTAAACTATGGAAAGAGCCTGGGAGCCCATCCACAGATGAGTGAATAAAGAAAGCAGTACATTTATACAAGGAAGTACTACTCAGTCACAAAGAAGAGTGAAATTAATGCCATTTAAAGGAAAATAGGATGAAACTACATATCGTCATTTCCATCAAAATAAGCTGGACCCAGAAAAACAAATATCACATGTTTTGTCTCTTATATGTGGAATCTAGGGGGAAAATGAGAGACTAGATGAAGATAAATTGAAGATATTAGAAAAGAGGAAAGGAATGAGAGAAAGGGAAGATGAATGAGGGGAAATGGAGCACATTATACGCATGCACAAATATGACACACAGACCCACTGTTTTGTATAACCAGTGTACACCAGTAAGAAATTCTCGGAAGGCTCAGTCATGTCTTATTGTATAGGGATCCATTTTGGTGGAAATGGAAGAAGGATCCATTTCAGTTAGCATGAAGTGAGATCACGTGATCCAAACATTCTCTCCTTAAACAGTATCTGCCTTTCCACTGTCGGACACAACCAAACCATTCTCCCCAAAGTGACCTTAGGAAAGGTCACTTCCATATATGGTGGACAGTCTGACACAAGTTGTTTCAAACTATCTAACAGTTTCCTATGAATAATTTCACTTGTGAAAGCCTTTAAAGGACAACACTCACATCTATCTCTCACTTAAGGTGCCATGTATATAGAAAATAATAACAAATATTTATGGTCCATACTGCCAAACAATTTACCTGTGAACAAACCATTTGAGTCTTAGAATGACCTTTAAACTAGATACCACTATTATATTCATTTTAAGAATATGAAACCAAAGAACAGAGAAGTCAAGGAACTCACTCAAACAGCCAAGGGTTGTGGGTAGAATGTAAGCTTAGACCCTAGCTTTGCTTATTTTTATTAGTGTCTACTATTTTTACAAAGTACTGGATTTCAGTGTGTATATTTTTATCATTAAATCCTCATATTACCCTCTTATTACCCTTTTCTCCTTCTCTTTTATTGCCTCCTGTTGTCTAAAAATAGTCTCCCATCTATTTTAATGCCATTTTTTTAAAGATTCCACATGTTATGGAGGGCACATCATATTTATCTTTTCAGAGTATGGCTTATTTCACTTAGCATCATGATTCTCAGTTATAGCCATTTTCCTGCAAATGATAAAATTGCAATTTTTTTTTACAGTTAAATAGTGCTCCATGAGTATGTGAGATCTCTCTCTATATATATGCCACATTTTCTTTATCCATTCATGTGCCTAGGGACATCTAGGCTGGTCCCATACTTTATTATAAATTGTGCAGCAATAAATACAGGCATGCAGGTCTCCCTGTGATGTGCTGACTTTACTTGCCTTGGGTAAATACAAAGGATTGGTACATAGGTCACATGGTAGTTCTATTTTTAGTTTTTTGCAGAACTCCTATACTGATTTCCATAATGGCAGTACTAATATACATTCCAAATAGTGTGAAAGGGTTCCTTTTCCCCTGCATCCCTCCCACCATTTATTGTTTTTTGTTTTTTTTTTTAATTTTTGGTGACAGTAATTCTGATTGGGATAAGATGGAATTTCTATGCACTACAGCTTTGATTTATATTTGCCTAATGGCTAAAGATACTGAACATTTTTTGATGCATTTATTGACCACCTGTTCTTCTTTTGAGAGATGTCTGTTCACTTGGCCATTCACTGATTGGAGTGTTTGATTTTTGTAGTGCTAAGTTTATTGAGTCCTCTATATATTCTACATTTAAAATCCTAAATTCCTACTATTCCATGTGGAATAGTAGCTGACAATTTTTTCCCCATTCTATAGGCTGTCTTCTCACTCTCTTATTTTCCTTACTGTGAAGAAATTGTAAAGTTTTATATAGCCCCATTTGTTGCTTCATGCTATTAGTTTTCATTACCTGAATCCTATCAAGAAGTCTTTGTTTGTGTGGATGGCTTTGAAAATTTCCCCTGTGTTTTCTTTTAGCAGTTCCAAATTTTTAGTTCTTGTAATTAGGTTTTTCATCTTTTTTTGGTTTGTTTTTAATTGATTTTATTGGTGCATTTTTAATTGACTTTGGTATTATGTAAGAGACAAGGGTCCAGTCTGGGTGTTCTACATGTGGGTATCCACTTTTCCCAGCACCATTTCTAGAAGAGACTGGCTTTGTTCATTATGTATTTTTTGGCTCCTTTGTCCAAAATCGGATGGCTGCAGTTTTGTGGTTTGTTTCTGTTCCTTGCATTCTGTTCCACTGGTCTACCTGTCTGCCTTTATGCCAGACGCATGTTTCTTTTGTTACTATGCATTTGCAATATAATTTGAACTTGAGTATTGCGATGCTTTTGACCAGTTATGTTTTGCTTACAATTACATTGGTCATTCATATGTGTTTCCATATGAATCTTAGGATTTGTGTTTAGTTCTGCGAAGAATGTAATTGGAACTTTGATGGAGTCTGCACTCCACAGTCACGTTAAGTGGTATGTTATGTGGTATTATTTAAACAGTATTAATTTTCTCAATCCATAAATATAGGAGGTCTTTCCAACTTCTGGAGTCTTCCTCAATTTCTTTCTTTAGTATTCTGTTCTGTAATTTTCATTGTAGAGATATTTCATCTTTTGGTTGGGTTGATCTTAAAGAATTTTAAAAGTTATTGTTAGTGGATTTATTTTGCTGATTTCTTTCTCAGCTACTTCATTACTGGTGTGTAGAAAGTTATAGATATTTTTAAATGTTGATTTTGTTTCTTGTGGAACTCAGCTTTAGAGCCTCAGATCTTACTGTTCACACTAGATAACTAGTTCACACAAGTTAACAAGTAGCTTTTTGCTCCATACATCACCTGAACCAGTGAGCCAGTCGGAGGAAGAGAGCCCTTGTTCTGCTTACTCAGCAGCTTTTGCTGCTATGAGGAGTGAAAGCAACAAACCTCTGTCTGTCCAGGACACTGCCTGGCAATGAGACCTGCAGCCGGTGTCATGGCCCAGCCTCCCAGCTCCTGCCTGCTACGCTGTCCAGAGTTAGAGCTCTGTGTGTAGGGCTGGAAGGAGGTGAGGGGATTGACAAAGTCCTGCTTTCTTCTTTCATGTAGAGCAGATAAAGTACCAAAAAGCCTTGTTATTATAAATATGGCTCTAAGACAAGGCAAACTGAGAATGATGTTTTCAAGTAAGTTTGAAATTTTTCTGAAACTGTGAAGGATATAGTTAATAATAACAATAATGATCACTTAAGCACAGCAGGTACTGGGCTAACTTTGTTCTTGTGTAGTATCTTAATCTCCTGAATAGCCCCAAGTAGTAGGGACTTTCTCCCACTAAAATCAGGAACATGTGGCTCAGAGAGGCACTAGCCATGCAGCTAGGACCTGGCTGAGCCACAGGGATGGACACAGTTTGTCCCTTTCCATTCTCCTCCTTTTCTGTCTACAACTGCCCTGTTTGACTTCAGACTTTTGGCTTCTCTCTCTCTCTCTATAAATTGAAAGTAAAAAAGATAGTTTTTCCTTATTATTTTTGTTTAGAGAAAAACTAGCATTGAAGCCATTTTTGAAAAAAAATCCTAACTTCTCAGAAATGTATCCTAAAGGATTGATAGTGAAATAGCTAATATCTTCCTTAAAGCACTCTAAGAAAAAACCTTCAGAGGTGAGTGTGGTTCAGTGGGAAATTGCTCATCACCTAGCAGGCATGAGGTGCTGGCCTCCACCTTCAACAACACATTAATTAAATAATTAAAATTCTTTTCAAGAAATGAGTATATAGAGAAAATGCTAGCAGGGTACATTTCAGTAGTACAGCTACATCCTCAAACTTAGACTAGAGTATTTCCAGCATCCAAGGAGCCCAGCAATTGGTGGCTACATTTACTGCCTCATGGAAAGGCCATCAAATCCTGGTGGGAAGTCACACCAAAGGAAGATCTTCTAGGTTAGAGACAGGAGTAGATCAGATGTTATCGGCAAATTTGTCTGTGACTAAGATGCAATTGAAATCAGCAAAGCTGCTGCCTCAACCAGCTCATAGGTAGGTTGGATTTCAGAAGCTAGTTTCTATTTCAGTTCCTTTTCCCAGATATGATTTGAGTTGCCTGACATCCTTTCCATGTATTTTGTGAAACAAGCTACCTGGGAGGCGCACTTGGTCTGGGGCCTCGCAACACAGGTGGACACTCCTCTTTCGATCCCTCCTGTTCACACTGTGTGTGGAGGGGCCCTGGCATCACAGGGCTGTGGACTGTCATATCATTACTATTATCAGTGCTGTGGCTGTTTGTGCTCAACAACTATCTTGTGTTTCTGATTTATGTCACATAATGTTTTGTAAATATTAAGTAAAGTAACAAATTGCTTAAAAGTATATAGATGCTCTTTCGGAGAAAATCGTAGATTTAAATTCTATCTATTAGATGTGTTAGTTGATCAGTTAGATGTAGTAGTCAAGATAAAGGATCTGTGTTAAACGTTTTAAGGAAATGACAAGTTCCTGTCACAGAATGAAGATATCAGAGATGTGCAGTTGACCCACCGATGCAGAATTTAACTGAGAGAAAGGCCTACTTCCGGTGTGTTTTTCAATGTGGGAGGATGATTTAAGAGCACTGAAATGAAAAAGGGCTGAAAGAAACAAAGTAAGTAATTACTGAAAACTGCTGAAGTCAACCATACTCAGAGTAACTCCTGTTCAGCTAATAACCCAGGGAAGTGACTTCTGACCTACAGCAGTTGGGTGGAACGGCACAACTTTTGTCATCCGCCATGAATGAAACAGCATCTCTGGTCATTGCTGCAGCTCTGAACAAATATGAAAATTTTCTGTAAAGAGACTTAGAATTAAGTGTGGGCTTCTCTACAGGTAAACCTTATCTCTCTCTCTCTCTCTTTTTTTTTTTTTTAGGTTTTTTGAGATAGGTTCTCACTTTGTGGTTCAGGCTGGCCCTGAGCTCAGCCTCCAACTCACATCACAGCAATCCTCCTGCCTCTGCCTCCCGAGTGCTGGGATTACAGATGTGAGCCACCACACCCGGCACTGTGGTATGTGGTGCTGGTTGCTACTGGGCATGAGTCTCCACGCCCAGTAGGGTATGTGGTTACCGGGGATCGAACCCAGGTCCTTGCGCTTGCAAGAGAGGCGCCAGAACCACTGAGCTAACTCCCCGGCCCCCAGGTAAACCTTATCTCATTCCTTCCTCCTTTTCCTGACTCTGGCATATGTCACCCTTTTCTATTATTGTTGGAGATGAACAATATATTCTTCAACTTATGATGGGCTTATATCCTGATGAACATATGGAAAGTAGAAAAAAAGTTGAAAGTGCATTTAATGCTCCTAACCTAGTGATGATATTTGAAAATTGCCTATCTGATAAAAACTTCCAACAATTCAATAACAAAAATTTGATTTATAAAATGAGGAAAGGACTTGAATAGAATTTTTCTAAAGAAGATAAGCAAATAACTAACAAAAATTTGGCAAGATGTCCAACATCATTAATTAACAGAAAAATACAAATCAAAACATAGAGATTCCACAAAACATTAAAACTCCAAATTCCATTTGACCCAGCTATCCTCCTTCTAGGTATCTTCCCCAAAGAGTTGAAGACATTCTGTTACAGTGATACATGCTTACCCATGTTTATAATAGCACAATTCACAATAGCTGAGTCTTGGAAGCATCCTATAGGTCTATCAACAGATTAATGGATAAGAAAATGTAATGTTTACACCTAACAGAACACTACTATGCCATAAGGAAAGATAAGAGTCATTTGTAGGAAATAGATGCATTTTGAGACCATTAACATTCACTTAATGTTAAGTGAAATATATCAGACACACAAGTTTAAATATCATAATGTTTCTCTTGTCTGAGAGACTCAAATTATAAATGAAAACCAAAATAAAAGACAGATGATAGGAAATACAGAGATCAATCTTTTTCAAATAGGAAAGGGATTAAGAAATGGAGGGGAGGGGCCGGGGATTTAGCTCGGTGGTTCTGGCACCTGTCTTACAAGTGCAAGGACCCGGGTTCAATCCCTGGTAACCACATACTATATTGGGCATGGAGACTCACCCCAGCAGCAGCCAATACCACATTCCACAGTGCCGGGTGTGGTGGCTCATGCCTGCAATCCCAACACTCGGGAGGCAGAGGCAGGAGGATTGCTATGATGTGAGTTGGAGGCTGAGCTCAGGGCCAGCCTGAACTACAAAGCGAGACCCTGTTTTAAAAAACCTAAAAAAAAAAGAAATGGAGGGAGGGAATATGAGGGAAGGGGATGAAAAATAGAATTAAGATGTGTTAGGTGTGTGCAGGAGCTCCACATCATGAATATAAACATGTTCTGCAAACACGTACTAATAAATAACTTTTTTTTCTTGGAACATGAGATCTCTACTTCACCAGTGGGTCAGTCCATTGATAAGACTGTATTTTGATGGGAATACGATGAAGTAATGGAAACAGGAAGTGGGAACTTGTTGAAAGGAGTGAATAACAGGGACTCGAACTCGAGGGCTAAATTTGATCTCTGGTCCTTGTCTTCTGTGCTCTTTTTCTTTCTGTTTCTTGGCTCACATGAGGTGAGCAGTTCTCTTGTATCCCCTTCTGCTGTGATATTTCCACCTCTCTATAGGCCAAAGGTAATGGAGCCACTTGACCATGGATGGAGCCTCTGAAGCCATGAGCCAAAGTAAACCTTTCCTCCTCTGAATTGTTTTTCTCAGGTATTTTGTCACAGTGACACAAAGCTGACTAACCCATCCACCTGAGTGCACAGCATTACCTGCATCCCAAGTGTTAGTAAAGTTCCCTTCGACCACAGCTGGAAGGTTGCTGTTACCGACACTACTCATGCATGCTAGAGTGGCCATACTTCTCATTAGTAATGCCACAACACTGTCAACCACATGGCAGAGGTAATTGTTATTTTTCTTCTCAGTGCTCTAACATCCAATAAAATTTATATCAAGAGAATGCATAAAAGCATCATTGAAATTACTATCTAAGCCCTCAAAGAAAGAGCTCATTCATGGAAGTAGGGTGGGACTCTGGATGAGAGATGCAGTGAGATGAAGTATATAATAAAGGTGATCATGACAGTTATAGGTAGCACAGGAGTGAAGAGATCAGAGACAAACACCATCTGTACTGCTGTCTCTCCTGGCTTTTGAAAAGGAACGGTACCGGGGAGTTACCAAAGTTCTTCCCCTAATTTAGTTATATGGTTTTTAGAAAACCATTCTGTCTGTAGGCCTCAGTTCTGGAAGGTGGATAATAAAACGGACCGATCTCAATCAATCCTCTTCATGTGGCTTCCAAGGAAATGTTCTGTCAATGCCAGAGAAGGGTAAAATGTGATAGAAAATGGAGCTGGAAGAGACCGACAAGGGATGGGGGTGTCAGAGGCAGAGAGACATAAAGACAGAGAGACACACAGGCAGACAGAAACAGAGACAGAGAAAGAGAAATAGAGACAGAGAGAGCAAGACAGAGTTGAGACCAAGTTCTTACAGGCACATTTTAAAGCACGTGAGCTATTATAAAGTTAACTCATCTGAAAACCCTCACATAAATGCTGACAGCAGGAGAGAATGAAAGCTATTTTCTCCCCTTTTTAAAGCTGAGCAGGTACAGTGTAATTTTCTTCAGTGTGAATGCAGTGGGGACTATGGATGCCACTTAGAAAAAAGAGTTGGCAAAGAGATTTAAAGATCATAAATCATACAAATTAGCTTGTCAGAGACATAATACCCTGATGAGATAGATACAAGCTTCTTTAAAAAAAAAAAAAAAAACAGAAAACCTTACCCTTTAAATTATAAAATACTGACATGTAAAGCCATGAAAAAGAAAAAAACATGATGTGAATTATGTTAAGGTAAACACTTTATAACCAGGATTCAGATCAATGAAGCAGAACTTCACTGACTCCATCTGAAGCTTCTCCAGAGCCTGCACACCAAGACCAGGCCTGACCCGCTCTGAACCACCACACACTTTCACAACAATTACACCTTTGCATTTCCTGTAGCTTTTTCATGCAACGGTGTATGTGCAGACATGATTGGTTCTTCTGAACAGTTTCTTTGAAGCTACAGGTTGCTCCTCATCCCTCTTTTTCTTATAACTTGCTTGCTTGTAAAGCTGGGGCATTTGACAGGTAGAGGTTTCGAGAATCTGGATCCTGCTGACTGCATATTTGCAACACTGCTCAGCACAATGCCCTTCCTCTGTATGTCCTGTGCGTTGACTCAGGACTCAGGGCTGGATGTGGCACACACTGGTGCTCTGGTCTCTCCTCAGGAACTCTCCTTGCTCTCTTCTCTGTGACCCCAGCTGCTACTGAGGGCGGGTCCCAAATGCTCTCTAACAAAGCTTTCTGCTACTGCGTTGTCCAGCAGGTGGGCCACTAGCACACGTGGTGGCTAACACATGAAACTTGGTCACTGCTACTGCAGAAAGAAAGTTTTAATTTTATCCATAATTCTATCCATTTAATTTAATTTAAAAATTAAAATCACATGCGGCTGATGACTCCCTTGCTGATGGATGCTTCCATTTCATTAAGATTTGCAAACTGACAATGTTTTAATTCCATCTCTTTTGTTCCAGTTAGAAAAACTTTTTCCCCACTACTAAAGACTGAACACAGAGCTCCATCCCTGCCCCCTTTATTTTCTACTAAAATTCCCCAGGTCTCAGCCTCCTAGAGTGCTGGAGTTACAGGTGGGCACCAGTTTGCCCAGCTTAGAATGACTTTTTAAAAAGAGATACCTTGTTTCACTTATCATACTAGCTTTCACCATATGTACAGATAAAACAAGAGAGACATTTGCTTTTCCTCCATTATTCACAGATTTTCAAGATAATGAATTGATTCTTCATCATCCTCTGAGGATTATGTCTTATTTTTAAATATTTAAAAATGTTTTTTTAAATGGATGAATTAAAATATAATTGATGAGTGACAGTCAACTGTTAGTAACGTTCACCACAAGGAGCTGGGTAGGCTTGGTGATAGAGCATTTACCTCCCATGCATGAGGCCTAGGTTTGATCTCCAGCCCCGAAAAAAAAGAAAGTTGTCAAGATTTACTGTAAAACACAAAGGATCCCATCTTTGTTCAGTGGGGGTCTCTTCCCACGGGCTCACAAATACCCTATGACTTGTGTTGTCTGGAATGGCAAAGCATTCCAGGGTTAACTTTCCCTCTTCTTACCCCAACTCTGAAAGAAGCCATATATTTAAGAAACTCTGGCTTCTTTTAGAGAGAAGAGGTATTTCAAGGTCACACTGTTAGTACCAAAGATGAACACGTTACTGAGTTAACTATTATTTCTAGGCCACATTAGAGACCAGGATAAAGAAATTCTTTCTTTTTTTTTTTTTTAAAGCTGTTATTATTTCGCTGTGCTGGAGACTGAACCCAGGGGTCTTTCCATTGAGCTACATCTCCATCCTTTATTTTTAATTTTGAGATAGAATCTTGCTAAGTTGTTAAATTGCTTAGGCTCAAACGTTTGATCCTCCCGTATCCTCCTTTTAGCATGCTGGGGTTACAGACGTACACATCCAGTCCTGCTAGAAACAGTATACTATTTAAAAGCCAAAAGATCACAGGAATTTAAACTAAATTTCTGACTCAAATTCAGCACTGCACAGTTCTTAGTCATAGTTTTGTAGTCATTTGTGAAACCTATACATTATGTTTATAATTCGTTTCCTCCATTCCATGAATTCTAGGTTGCAAGGACATGATAAAATTGGAATATCCCTTAATCACTACTTTTTGTGCTCCTGTTATATTAGACACATAACCATCTTAGAATATAAACATGAATAAATACTGCAAGTTATGATCAGTTGACTTTGACGTGGTGACAAGACAATTCCCTGTGGGAAAGAACAGTCTTCCCTCCCACCGGTTCTAAGACAAATGACATCCACAGTGCGTGTGATGGATGAATCCTTACCTCAGACTAGATAAGAAACGAGAGGGGCATTCAGTATTTAGTTTATGCTAGTTTTGCTTTTAACTCTTGTACTGAGATCAGTGATTACGTATATGTGGAAAATGGGAGTTATGTGAAATTCTTAATGGAAGTTCTCAAGTTTTAAGGGTGCTTAACATCCTGGTAAGGAAAAAGTCAAACCATCAATCCTAGATTTGAATTGATTAGGGTAGGAATAGGTCCAGGGTGGCTTTATTTTCTCTGAACCTTCCTGAGCTTTCTCTAGTCCTATAACCAAGAGTTTGAGAAGCAGTGATTTAACTAGTCTGCAAACAACCTGATCCTTTCCCCATCTATCGATCCTGCACATTTTACTTTACTGTTTTTTTCTCAAAGCAGCCAAATATCTCTTAAAACAAATAGAAAGTACATTTAAAATAAAACCATCTAGTACTTTCCCCAGAGCCACCACAACAAAGCTTCTATTTCCTTTATTTGCCAAAACCTCCCCCCACAACCTCTTCACTTGGTAGAGAGGCAGTTTGGTCAGATTATAGCAGGGCACTTGAGCCATATATTTCTAGCCAACTTTGGATTATGTCTGAAAAGTCCTTGAACTTTGTGCCTTTACTGGAACAATTTATTCCACTGTTTCTATGTAAGGTCCATCTTAACTTCATTTTTAGGCAATCACTTTATTTTAAGAAATCATCAGCAGATCTCTTAAAATTGGCAAATAAAATGGTAAATTATTTGTGTCCCTAGAGGCACAGCGCTGGAGAGAACAATAGGATATTGGTGACCGGAAAGACAATTTCCATGTTTGATGACTTTATTCAGTTCGGTAGGGATGGATGACTCAAGTGAACCAAAGACTTTTGTTTTCACCCTTATAAAACATACTTGAAAATAGACCCAGTCACAAAGAAACATAGCAGATCCTCATTGATGTTTCCCAGTGAGGCCGACCTTTTAACCCTATGAAATGTAGGGCCTGTTTATTAGGGTCAGGTGGGAAAATGGACAGATTGTTTATTGCTCTGGACAATAATTCAAGTGAAATGTGACTTTGCTAACAAAATGTGACCACTCTTACTATCTTACCAGGATGTTCTGGAAAGTAAGATTGATGGTCTCACTCTACTGTGATGTTCTCAGATCCGAAGGAGATGGGTATCTGGACTGTCAGTGATCGGATAGAAAACATTCAGAAATTCCACTTACTGTTAGTATTCTGGGCAGACTGCAACAGTTTTCATTAAGCCATACAGTATTGTCTGTAGAATATAAATCCACACATAAAAATGCTCAAATATGTTCCCAACAGTGATTGTCTTTTTTATAACTGACAAGGTTAAAACACGTGGAAATATTAAGCTGCTAAATGTGGCAGTTTGAAAGGGGATAGATAGTTCATCAACACACCATGTTTCTGAGAGTCAGAGGCCAGCTGGAGACTCTCCCTGGTGTAGGTGATCCCCCACGTGGTATGTGTGCTCCGTCTCTAACAGACTTCAAATGGGCTAAAGACTATTGAATAATCTTAGATTTCCATTATTCTCCTCTTAAGCTTTCTTACTCTTAATTGCTTCCCACCTTACTTCATTATCACCATTTTTACAATTCTGACTCTCATTGGCCCATTACTTCCAAAATGAAACAGTTACCTCTTCTTATCACGCAGGTAACACCACCATCTGTTCTCATCAGTCACTATACGCAACAGCCAGGAAGAAAAAAAGCCTATCAGGGGTGTGAAAGATCACTGAACTCTAGATGGAAAGCTTTTATCTGATCCTAGGGGCTCTAAGCAGTCCCTTCCTAAAATTGCTTCCCTCAGAGAGCAGCCTGAATCATGAAAAGCTTTATGTAAAAATGGTTTCCCCCTTGGATAAAGGAATAACTTCTTGAGAACATTTTAAAGAGGCTAATATTAGAGATATGCTCCCACAACAACAGGGTAGGTACCTTAAAAACCCATGCTTCCAAAACATGATTAATATAAACTGCCAAAAATGGCTCAAGAAACTCTTTTGAACTCTTATCAAACTTTGACAAATGAACTAAAAATCTACAACAGTCCTAGGAGTACTTGTTTTAAGGAATAGCACTGCATTTTAAAAAGAACAGCAAGTTTTGTGGCATTTCTTCCTGCCCCGCTGCCCTCCCCCAACCAGCTTACAGGGAGCCGTGAAGTCCACGGCTTTATACTTGTGAAAGGAGAAAACCAGTGAGCTCCTGGCAGTCACGAGAGGGGACAGGATGGGCCTGAAGCCCCTTGAAAATCACTTCCAGGAAGCTGTCTGGGTTTCAGGGCAGTTTAAGAGTTTATCTTCACAGTCCTTACCAGAGAGCGCTCTGTGTGGAACAGCGGTGTCCACAGTATCTGTCAAAGCTTGTTCAACAGAACAACCTCTGGAGGTGGTCGTATTAGTTGAGGCTAACAAGAGATGAACCAAAAAACTCAAAGGAGATACTGACATTCTACTGAGCACCTAGAAGGCTGCACACGTGTGCAGATGGCTCTCTCTAGCTTCTAGCTGGCCTCAAAGCCCTTTGCAAGCCAGGACTTAAGGAAAAGCAGAGACTGAACTGCCTCCTGGTGTACTGAAGGAATACTTTAGTGCACCACAGGGGGCCCCAGCAAGCCTGGAGGGCTTAACTCAGCTCATTTGAGGAAATTGTCTCCAGGCATCAGGTGAGCACTGAGCTAGCCAAGCAGAGACTTCAGTAACTATTATGCTGTAGAGTTAATCCAGGGAAGTCACCAAGCAAGCAGACAACAGCAACAGTGAATTCCAGAGAAGAATCTAGAATTCATAAACAAAACGTTTAATTTTTTGTTTTTTGTTTTTTTTTTTTTTGCTTTTTGAGGGATATTTAATAAATAAGGCAGAAAATAATGTTATCTAACACATAATTTTATGTTAATGTAGCTAAAACAAAACTCACTTGTTCTCTAAGTAAAAAGGACCTGTTTTCTGTGTAAACACTCAGTGTAACTAAAAATTACCTTAATTAGAAATTTGTAACATCATAATTCCAGTAGATAACAAGTGTTCTGTCCTTTATTTCATATGGGAAAAGAAAATTTCTTTGAAAATCACTTGAAGTGTGGACAGAAGTTCCATACCTCTGTTACCGAGGATCTCCTGTAGCCTTTGGGATTCAGATGATATGAAGGAAGCTTCCAAGAAGCTCTATAGAAAGGACATTCCGGCTCGCTCAATCAACCACAAGGATGTTGGCAGCAATCGCAGCACAGGGTGAAGCAGCTGTTTCTCCACATACCAGTCTCCCAGACACCTGCTTCTGTTGCTTCCATCAGCTCACCTGTGTTCAAGTCCAGACCCACAAGTCGACCTGACTTGGGAAGTTCTGCTTGAATTTTAAGCAATGTTTCCTGAAGGCCAAAGTGACTGTTCTGTGCAAGGACCTTGAAAATAATGAGTCACCAAATGCTTGGACCACAAGCTGGGCTGTGTCCCTGACACTAGGCTTCTGTTTCATTAGGGCTTCTGCTCTCACCACATCCACTGCACCAGTAACTGGACTCACACAGCCATCATACACAGTATTTTGACAGCTCTCAAGCCATCTCCAATGCGTCCTTGAGTGGCCCTTTGGCCAATAATGGACAGAATTGAGATTGTTGTCTTTCTCAATAAAGGTGAATTTCATTTCTCTGATACATACTCCTAAACCAGTTGTACATGGCCCTAACAGTCAGGATTCAGGTCACCCAAAGAATTAGAGCTACTTCCTCTCTTCATTCCTTTCCTTAGGACTACACAATTCCCTTTTGATCAGTAACAACAAATCCTTTATTTGAATCACCATAGGCCTTGTATCAGTTCTTTTATGTCCAGCTCTATCTTTAATGGGTTTTCTTTCAGCTTTGACTAGTTTTACCCTCTTTTCTGCATTCTTGTGTAAAAAACCAGAAATCACTTCTACTTTTTGTATATCAAAGAAATACTACATGTGAGGATGTACACGTTTTCTACTTTTTTCTTCTTTTTTTAAATTTCAGGCTGATCTTAATCAAGAATAGATTAGTAAGCTCTTTTTTTTTTTTCTAATGGTCAAAATGGAGTTGTCTATAGCGTCTTTTAAGATATTTGTAAGTTCAGCTTGAACTTTAGTACACAGAGATGTTCGGAGCACATCTATCCATCTCTTCTTTACTTTGAATTGTACCAAAAATTGCAATGCGTTTTTTTAAAACTTCAAAACCTTCAGTAATTATTCTGGGGAAAGAGCCTTAGAAATGTAGAGATTTGCCTGTTTCAGCAACTCTCCAATAATGAGGACGCTGGAAGGGATATCAGCACCAGTGATGGCATGCTGGGGTGCTGCTACTTTTGCTATGAAGCAGGCTGTTGGGTATGGAGTTAACACTTCATAAAGCACCACACCAGCATATTGAGTAAGCTTAATGTCCCTAGTACAAGAATCAAACACCTTTATGGTGCCCTTAACCCCAGGTTGGTCCTCACTGCGTCCTGCTGATGTGGACTACCAGTGCCACCTGCGTGCAGGCCACTTCAGCCTTGGGGTTTCAGAAGAGACATTTAAAGAAATAAATGCCACTTCTTTCATGATTTTGCAAGGAAGTGGCCCTTCTTGCTGCTCCTTGATGTGGAGGCCTCGTCTATGAATCTAGAAATACCTCTCAAATGATTCTTTCAGGATAAAGTTCTGTAATATTAGTGTTCAGTCCATTACTCTCCTCCCGATATTCACTCAAGAAGGCTTCCTGGTAGCCTGGGTGAAGAGCTGCACCAGAGGCCCTGGAGTAGGGTGCCAATAAGAACATTAAGTGTTTTTTTAACATCAAGCATGAGTAGAATATTGCCCAAGCACCCCTGCCTCCCTGCTTCTAACTCTTCCAAACTTGTGTGCCACTCTGGGGCACTTTCCAGTTAGAACATGGAGGTTGTTCTTACACCACTGTGGGGTTTTAGGATTCTCAGTAAGCTGCCAGAATCTTGGACAAGCTCTGGTTTGCTCTTTCACCTTCCTTGCCTATTCCTACCATTTCCATTCTTGGTCCTCAGGTCTGGAAGTGCAGATAATGTCAAAGAAGACAAAGTCACTGGCCAGATATCCAATTAGCAAGGCACTGGCCGGAATAGGAAAAGGCTGTAAGAATGTAGGAGAGAGTTCATAGCTTTAAAGTGGATGAATTCTCTGAGTCAATGAAACAGAGTCCAGTTTATGGCCTGACAGGTGATCTAGAGAGAGGCTATCTCTGGAACCAGGGGCACCAATACCATCAGCCATCCTGAATGTGAGTCTTAGTTCCAGCAGTAAACCCAGTGGCTCTGGACCAGGCAATGCCTGCCTTCTCCACCAGCACTGAGACGGCCTAGCTCCTGTGCAGGACTTCCACCAATTCTAAGATCCAGTGCCACTGGAAGCAAGAAAAGCTATGATGTTTGAAGTCACTATGATGTTTGAAGTCACTATGATGTTTGAAGTCACTAATTGTTGAATCTGACTGGAGCACTCTCCCGGGAATCAGGAGATTCAGGTCCATCTTAGCTCTGTGCAGACCCATCTGCTGTCTCCACAGACACCAACGTGGCCCTTTGTGCTGCCCTGTCTTGATCTATTTCTGAGTCCTGCACTCCTATGGGGTGTTCCCGTGGCCTCGCTCCCTGCTCCTGCCTTGGCAAGCCCTCTCCTTGGGCCCTGTGCTCTTCTGCCGATCATTCCACATGAAACCCAAACTGCTCCCATGTCTTCTCCCCCTTCCGGTCTGCCAGCTCTTCTCCCTGCTTTACCTACACAGACTTTTCCATCTCAGTTTGAATGTGGTTTCTTTTCTCCATATTTTCATACTTACCTGCAACCAGCCTGGAACTAACTCCTCATCCTCTAGGTCTAGCAATAATAGCTCGGTCCTTCCCTCCAAAAGTTGTTTTGTTTACTTTCTTAATAAAATGAAACATAGTCTAATTATTCACATTTATTCACTTGTTGGTTTTAGGCTTCCATCATTCTTTCTTTTTTTTTTTTTTGAGATAGGATCTTGCTTTGTAGTTCAGGCTGGTCCTGAGCTCAGCTTTGAACTCAACAATCCACCTGCCTCTGCCTCCCTAGTGCTGGGATTACCGGCGTGAGCCACCATGCCCAGCACTGTGGTATGTGGTTCCCACTGCTGGTGGATGTGAATCGCCATACATGCTATTGTTGTATGTGGTCACTGAGGATCAAACCCAGGACCTTATACTTACAAGGCAGGTTCCGGAACCACTGAGCTAAAGCCCTGGCCCTCGCTTCCATCTTTCAGTCATGAGGTGCACCAGGGTGGGGCTCTTGTGTCTGGATCACAAAAGCTTGACACAGAGCCATGTTAATTAGAGCCTTGGAAACCATACTGAGGATTTTGCACTTTAAGAGAAATCAAATTCATCATCTCCCACCTGCTTGCTGGGTGGGTGACTTTTAGAGACTATAAAAGACTGGTGGGGGTTTGTTTCCATGGGGAAAACAAAGAGACAAGAGAGATAGTTGGGAAGGCCAAGAAACAGCTGATGAGGCTGTAATGGAGAGTGGATGGATGGCAGGGAAGAAAAAGTGGTCAAGGGAGCCTGCAGAAAGTGGCTGCTGACTGGACAGAGCAAAAACTAGCAAGGTCAGTGGTGAGGCCATTTGGTGAGAGAGGGCTGGGAACATTAGATGGCTGAGTTTGAGGGGTTCATGGGACATCCAGGAGAAAGCAGCATGTAAGTGGTTAGACGTGGACTGACAGTAAACATGGGGTAGCTCCGTCAATACCCAGTACTCATCAGCAGAGGCATGCACCACAAGACCTGGCCAGGCAGAGAGAAGTGGAACACTGACACTGGCCCACAGAGGCACATGAATATGAACTCACAGAACTGGGTAGAGAGCTGACTAGAGTCATTATATTTTTTTTAAAACAAAGAACAGGACATCTAGTGATATAGTCTAAATGCCTCCCCAGCTAATGTTTTGAAACTTAATCATTAACATGACAGCATTTAGAGGGGGAGCCCTTTAGAGGTGATCAAGTCATGAGGATAGTGGCCTCAATAGGCAAAGGCTGAAGTGGCCTGCACCCAGGTGGCACTGATAGTCAGTACCAGCAGGACATGGTGAGGATCAACCTGGGGCTAAGGGACCCATGAAGGTGTTTGATTCTTATATTAGGGACATCAATAGAAGGTTTAGAGACTGTAAAAGACTGGAGGGGGTTAGTTCGCCCAGCCATCCCTTCCACCACATGGGACACACTCTGGGTCCCTTCTTGACACTTAGAACCGGACAGCACCTTGATCTTGGACCTCTGTCCTTGCAGGATACAGATTTCTGTTGTTTTTCTGGGCATTGTGTTATAATAGTGCAAGTGAACAAAATGTTCCGTGGAATTTGAATTCCAAGTAACAGCAAACACTTTCTTCAGTGTGCCTTCAGTACTGCACAGGCTACACTTACACTAAAAATTGTTTGGTTTTCTGATGACTTGTGGTTAGGTCCTAAAAGGGACATGTATATCAGACAGATTCTATCACAATGCTAAGTGACTGTTGTAGCCCAGAGGGGCCTTCTTATCATGCTTACTGTGTAGAAAGCCCACCAGATTTAGAACTGGGAGACCTGACTTTGAGCCTGAACTCTTCCATATGCTAAGCATACAACAACAGGTAAATCCTTTGCCTTCTGGGCTTCAGAGTCTACAGCAGAAAAAAAAAAAAAATCGACCCTCTGTATACCTGGGTTCTGTGTCCTCAAGATTCAATCAGACATGGACTGAAGATATTCAAAAGAAGAAAATGCATCTGTACTGACATGTACAAACTCTCTGCCTTGTCCTCTACTAGTTATATCACATTTATATTATACTAAGTATTATAAGTCACCCAGAGATGATTTAGACTACTGATGGGTATGCATAGATTATAAGCAAATATTACACATTTTATAAAAGAGATACAAGAATCTACCCAGTAGGCACCTGAGGAAGGAAAGCCCTAGAACCAATTCCCCAGGTACACTAAGGGATAACTGTATTTATCACCTACTTTTCTTGCCATGATGGGTTGTTAGAACCGAGTCTAAGTAATGAAAATAGATATAGTTCCGTTCCAAAATGAATGTTACCACTAACTTAATAAGCCATCACATTCTGTCTTAGCTACATTTCTTTCACTGCTGAGACAAAATACCTGACACCTGAAGTAAAAGGAGGGAAAGTTTGTTTAGCTCTCACTTTGCACAGGCTTCAGTGTGTAACTGGCTGGCTCTAAGGCAGATGGCATTGCAGAGGGGAACAGTTCACAGCATGCAGAAAGTAACAAAGCAGCAAAGGACCTTAACAGCACCTTTCTGCCCCTGCTATCTTATGCAGACTACTTGGGGCTGGTAGCATTCACGTCCTTCATCCTGAGCCCTTGCACCTACTACTGCACCATGAATCGATTCTAGGGACATTTAGTGTCGCACACTCTAGATCCGGCCACCTCTGAAAAAGCCCCACCTCTGACTGCATGAGCGTTTGGAGGACATCTAAACACAAACCACAACACTATCAAAATAGTGCTCTGTTTCAGGGGACTAAGGGACATTAACTCCATACTGGCCCAAGGCCTTCAGAAGCCAGAGGAAATACAAAGTGAGAGGAACGAGGTGGGTGTTGGGAACACTTTCTGTGAATGCTTAGCTTCCCTATCTCTGGATAATGGCTTTAAGTTAGTGAAAACGTTGTGGCCACAGAGGCATGGATGACCCCATCTGTGAAGAGGCTCAGTGGAGTAGCCTGGAGATGCCCAGCCTCTTCCCACAGCCCCACCTCTGTGCACTGCTGCGCTGGGGATCAAGCCTTGGCCTCATGCACCAGAGAGAGCCTCTCCCTTCTGGAAAGGGAGCCTCTTCACATAAAAACTCAGGCTGCCAGGGCAAATCCAACATTTACAAAAGGTCCAGGACCCAGCGGGGAGAGCCTCTCTCTGAGCACCCTGGGGTCCCCCAGGCTTCCTTCTGTGGGATGAACAGCAGGGCTTGTAGAGCTCGCTGATCACCCAGACACTTCCTGCTTGTTCTACCCAGCGCCCGACCACGCAGGCACAGAACTAGAAGAATAAACGCACCATTTCTCCTTTTTCTGCAATCTCAAGCTTCTTGGAAGCTACACGAGGCTGAGTTAGGTACTTGCCATCCCCTCTTCTCAAGCCCTATCGCTGTGGGCAGTTCATCAAAATCCAGCCCCAAGTCTGCCTCACAAGCTTGCAGGCTGGGTTTCTTCTGACCTGTGTCGAGGGAAAGTTAGTCCTATTACATGTTACTGAGGACGTCAGGGCTGCACAGAGAGTATCATTTGAAACCTGGCCCTGACACCTGTTAATCTGACACTTTGACTCCCTGAAAATCTGATGTGTGTTCCCAGGCCTCTGTGCTGTTGCATCGAGAATCCTCCTAGACATAGTCCGAAAGCAGCTGTCACATGTTCGTATCCAGCTGAAGAACTGGGTGGAATGTTTCTTCCTTTAAGAAAAACAAGAAAGTAACGTTCGGCCTGGGAAGGGAGAACTAGGCCGTGCTCAGAGCCAGGGTAAACGTGTGGGCTAGGTGCAAAAGCAGTCAGGACCTGGGGACTCGCGGGCAGTCAGTCGGAGAACAGCTCCGAGTCCTCTCCCCACCTTCCCACGGGACGGGTCTATCCTGGCAGCCTCACTAGCTTTGTCCCCGTCTCACGCTCATGGACACAGTTCCTCTTCTTATTTCCTCAGAACCGGAACTGCAGGCACAGGAGCCTCCGCCTCGCATTGTACCTGGGGCGCCACGCGCGGCTCCTTCCTTCCACCCACTCGCGTTGATGAATGTGAACGGTTCAGCTCCTCTTGCTCCCCCGCGTGTTGCTAAGTTACAGAAGATAATAAGGATCACGTCTAGGGGCTCATTATGATTCCAGTCACAGAGCTTTCTTTCTCTCTTTTTTTCTCTCCCCTGAAGAGGCAGGAGGGAAAATGCTTGTTAAACTGTAATGCAGAAAAACCTTCTGATTTCGGGATGTGTAAACGCCTGGCAGGATGTTTTGGCTCTTGGAAAATGCACAGATGAGCATGCGCTGCAGAAATCTGCGAACTGCTTACTTGGATCCCTGTCTGGGTTCAGAGAAAATGTTTGAGAAGCTCCCGGCCTACAGATGGACCAAGCAGTTTAAAGTCCTTTCTTTCTTTTTTTTTAAGGTTTTTTGAGACAGGGTCTCATTTTGTGGTTCAGGCTGGCCCTGAGTTCAGCCTCCAACTCACATCACAGCAATCCTCCTGCCTCTGCCTCCCGAGTGCTGGGATTACAGGCGTGAGCCACCACGCCCGGCACTGTGGTATGTGGTACTGGTTGCTGCTGGGGTGAGTCTCCAACGCCCAGTATGGTATGTGGTTACCAGGGATCGAACCCGGGTCCTTGTGCTTAAAGACAGGCGTCGGAACCACTGAGCTAACTCCCCAGCCCCTCAAGTCCTCTTTCTTAAGTAGCAAAGGGAATGGCTGTCATTGCCCTTGCGCTAAAGGCAGCACGGCACACCAGCCAGCACAGGCTTTACGTCTGGGAAGTGTCTCCCTTGCATTTTCCAAGTAACCCTTGCGAGGCAGATAAGAAAACAAGATCTTAATCCAGACCTTGGCCTTAATCCAGAATGGGCTCCAGACCTCTGTGATATTATTCTCAGAGCGAGTGACGGAGGAAGACAGGCTCAGAAATTCAGGGAACGCCAGACAGCTTCCAACTGCCTGTGGCCACTGGGACAGCCATGAACCCTGCCCCTGGGAAGTCCCAACCTTAAGGCTACTCAAGATCCTGGTCATTTCCGGTCTGACAAAAACCCAGAGTTCAGATCAGCCTGGCTTCCTGAGACTCCCCAGCTTGTTTGGGACTCGTGACCCGGTTTTCTCACACTCCTGAGGAAGTGGAACTCACCCCGAGTCCTGAGCAGGGCAAGCTGCTGGTTCTGTGCTCTCTGGGTTCCTAGAATTGGTGTCACATGTGTTAGCAGGAGAGGCTGTGTCTGCCCTGGGGCATCTACTTGTATTGCTACTTAGGCACCCTCTGATTCGTGGTTCAGAACTCCCTTGATCCCAAAATTGTTTATCCAGCAACACACAACTATGATCCCAATGCAATGGGGGTGGGAGCAGGAGGATCACAAGTTCAAGTCCAGCTAGAACAATTTAGTGACTCAGTGTGACCCTGTTAAAAGGGGAGAGGGAGCTAGGGATGTAGTTTAGTGGAAGACCCTGGGTTCAATCCCCAGTACTACAATAGATAACTATATATAAAAAAAGTTGTTTATCCACACCGTTTTCACTAGCTTGGAAACACCCCCAGCTTGGAAGAAAGACCTCATTTTCTTGGATCCATACAGAAATTTTTAATCAAGTAAATGAATTTCTATTCTTGGGTGGAAGCTCTGATTTCCAGTCTACCTTGGAAGGTTCGGGCACCTTCTATCAATAAACATTTAGACTTATAACCTGAAGTCCAGAGGGGAAAAATGATAGGGAATACTTCCCTTATCCTCTCTGTCTCTCTTTCTTTTCTTTTTTTCTTTCCTTTTTCCTCTCTCTTTCTTTTTCTTCTCTCTTCCTTTATTTTTTTGTTGGAGATTAGACCTTGCTATGTAGCTTAGGCTGGCCTTTAAATCACTATGTTTCCCAGGCTGACCTGAACTTTGTAATCCTATTGCTTTAGCCTCCTGAGTACTAGGATTATAGGCATGCACCACCACATCAAGCTTCTATTCTTGCAAAACTATATCGAGTTCTGCAGAAGAGGCAATGCTTCCATATTGATAGTACTTAGGTTTTTGCTGTTGCTGTCTTTAGATGGAATAATGCAAAAAGTACTCATTTGTTTCAGCTGTGGTTGAACATGAGAATTTCCATGCTGTCTGAGCCCTCTTGTCCACCATGGGGGACACAGTGGTAGCAGGTAGACTGAGAAAATTTATAGTATATAGCATCAGGTTTAGTACAGCAGAAGGCAAAGACACCTCAGGCCTCCAGGGAGTCCCAGGCATCTCCAGTGAGTTCTTTGCCATTGATATCACCTTTTACCCCACATCACGGCTACCTGTGCTATTTTAGTAACTAGACATTGCTAATGCACACCTTTCAAATTACACTGAGCTGGACACTGTGGCAGGGCAAACATGACCTTTGCCACAGGAGAGCCTTGTGGTTCTGAATGAAGAGCTCACCTTTCCCAAATCTCAGGATCTTCACTTGTTGAAGAGATGTTGAGCTATGTCTTGCAAATATGTATTTTAGATGCTGCATGTAAAGTGACGTGGAGCTTTTTTGACAGTATATGCTCAGTAAAAACAGATGACATGTTCATATCATTATTAGTATAGATTTCCACTGACACATATGGAGAAAGGTAGAGATGCGGACGGGACTTCTGTCCTATCTGTCCCACCTGGTACTAACCTGCTTAGAGCAGCAGTGCCAGGAGACAGGCCCGGGCGGCTCCCTGTGGTGTGTTTTGTGAACTGGAAGGGGGAAGGCACCTGGGGAACATATGAAGAAAGGGTGACTGCATCTGGTGGGAACCAAAGCAGACAAAGGAATAAGCTAGTGTTTGTCAGCAGCATCCAGTGGGCTTAAAAATATAATATGCAATTTTTGGGGCAATATGAACACAGAACAAAATCAATAGCACTGTACTGTCAGTGTGCATTAGGAGTACTGATACACGTGTAGTGACCATATTTTCACAAGTGCACATGTATCCAAGGAGATGTGTCACATGTCCTAAATGCTTTGGCATCTGGGAAAAGGTACAATGGGCACAATGTGGATGATGTGGATAGATGGAGAATGGATTCAAGTAAAACAAGACAGAAGCCTTGTATCAACTACTGATGAACTTTGCATAATTCTTCCAAAATTTCACATTGTGTAAAAAACAAATTATCATATATATGTTGCTAATTTACTTCAAAGAATCTAATCATCGGGCCGGGGAGTTAGCTCAGTGGTTCCGGCGCCTGTCTTGCAAGCGCAAGGACCCGGGTTCGATCCCTGGTAACCACATACCTATACTGGGCGTGGAGACTCACGCCCAGCAGCAATCAGTACCACATACCACAGTGCTGGGTGTGGTGGCTCACACCTGTAATTCCAGCACTTGGGAGGCAGAGACAGGAGGATTGCTGTGATGTGAGTTGGAGGCTGAGCTCAGGGCCAGCCTGAACCACAAAGCGAGACCCTGTCTCAAAAAACCTAAAAAAAAAAAAAAAGAATCTAATCATCATTAGCTAGGTGTGGTAGTGCAAGCCTATAATCCCAGGACGTGGGAGAGAGAGGCAGGAGAATTGCCATGAGTTGGAGACTAGCCAGTTTGAGCTCCATGCACAGTTGAAGACAAGCTTGGACGACATAGGGAGACCCTGTCTAAAACAAACAAACAAACAAACAAAATAACCCTAATTATGATATGTATCGGTCCAGTCATAAGGATAAGATGGAATTCTCTAAGAGTAATGACTTGTATTTTTCACTTATTATTATGTGCTTACTATCTAGTACAGCACCTAAGCACACAACAGGCAGGAGATCAATGTTGGGTAAACATGAATGGGTAAAGCAAAACATATTTATATAAAGGCAAAACTTTTCTTCCTCCACTTATTCAAGGTTGACAGAACCTTGTGAAGAACAACAGAATGCTGAGCACTCACCAGGAGGCAAATGTTTGTAGGAGAGGAAGAAGAAAGAAAAGGAGCTGGTTCTTCAAACTTCAGGAAGGTTGGGTTTACTCTTGAGAGGGAGGTAAGTTTAAGTGAAACAATTTCAGAGCAATTCAGTAGGGCATATGGTAAAATGCAAAATTAACAAATGCTTAGGGTTTTCTGGACTCTAGAACTTGAAAAAAGTTAACCCTTGATCTACTTTGTGATTTTCAGAGTAAGGTACACAGTGTGTCATGCAATAAAATTGATACTCTGTGACATCGAGGTCACAGGCCGAATCCCAGGCCTAATTGCACATTGAAGGGGAAATTACCTTTCAAAGTGACAGATGGCATGTCAGAGCTAATGGATTCCACAGTCCAGCCGGGCTGGACTTGATTCCCAACTGCGAATGTGTGCACAAAGATCATGACTCCCCACTATGCCACTCAGTATCTATCTGTGAGAATGTTCCATTGGCATGTTTTTCATTCTTGTTCAACTCCCATCCCTTTGTTTATTCCGCCTGAAATGACCCACTCTTTTTAATAAGTATATGTCTGCAGTACATTGAAAACAGATTCACGATCGGTACATGTGTAGTGCATTGACTCATCAGTGTACTCATTCTGAAGCAGTGAGTTGCGTGACAGGGTGAGCGATGTGGTTCAGGTTGCATATTGATGTCTTCATTTTAATTTCCAATAAGTAGGTGGTATCCACTGTATCTCTTCACAGTCCATTCATCCCATAGCAGGGGACTTTCCAATTTGCTGTGATATCCCCAGCGGTTTATGTACAGCAATAAAATTTCTTGAGGTATCATTTGAGACTTTTGTTTTAGGCACTTCTGTTTTGACAGTCAGCTGAAGGAAATAGATGGCAAAGATTAACTTTGGGGCTAAAAGTGGTTGGGATTTACACTTGTCTGTTTTAGATAAGGACCGCCAAAAGTGAATTTTTTAGAATTCTTGATTTAGTTTCTCAATTCTCCTTCAGTTTGGGGCTACTAAGTTTTTAATAGGAAATTGCTCTTTTCTATTGCTATTTATGTGAGACTGGTATTTAAAAATAACCACAAATCAATTCCTAAGTGAAATAGCTATAAAATCTTAGCCTGAGAGCCTTACCCCCCCCCTCCTTCCGGAAAGATGCTGCTTGGAGACACAGGTTGACTTGGTGACATTGTAGACAGCATCAAAAATCCCAGAGAAGCAGAATCCTCAGCAAGATCAGAAGCAGAGTCTGGGGTGCAGCAGCAAGTAGGGAGCTGGGAACCAAAAGGTGCAAAGCTGCATTCGTGTCAGATGAAAGTCTACGGGCATCATGGAAAACAGTTTCAGAGGCCTACAATTAATAATTTGCCCAGAGAGTAGATTTTAGGTGTTCCTGCCACAAAGCAACAAATAAACAGGTAAAAGAGCAAAAGAAAAGAGGAAAAAGGAAGGAACAAAAGAAACGAGGGTGAAGATACCAAAAGCAAGGATGCACAAATGTGTTACACATAGAAAATGGCACAGAACTTGCACAACCTTCCCGTGCACTTCAAGTCATCTCTAAGTAAATTAGAATGTCAAATAGTATGCAGATGCTATGTAAATAGTTGTTAATCTGTGTTATCTAGAGAATAGTGTACATGTTCAGTACAGATGCAGTTTTTCCCCCTGACTGGGAAATCTACGGTTGGTTAAATCTGAGATGACAAGTGTGTTAATTTGCTCTATTGTAGCAATCATAATAAGTACATCAAAGTATCATGCTGCACATCTTAAATGTACACAATTAAAAAGAGAAGCAAGGCCCAGAAAAGAACTGAACATCAGGCTGAAGAAGCCTCCGGAATTCCACAGGGGCCCCGGCAGCAGAATCAGCAGCAATTGGCACATCTTGCCTGGTCTCCCGTGAGGACCATCAGCTGAAGCTTTCAGAGATTCTGAGAGCAACCAGCAACTCAATCTGTAAGGAAAGTCCAGTTGGTCTTTTGAATGGAAAAGTCCAGATCAGCAGTCTCTTCCTTCTCTCTGTCTCTGGCTTTTTTCCAAGACATTGGGAAAGCCAGTGATCATTTCAGAGTAACTTGGATTGTGCCACTGCTTCCTCCACCTCACCTCTGTTTATTCCTTCAGTGGTTTCTCAGAATTCTTGGCATATACATAAAGCCCCACATGTCACTGGGTGAGGATAGTTTAGAACCTATTTATCTCTCCAGTCTTATTTTATTCTCCATAGCTCAAGGGTCTTCTAGTTCCTTCACTGCAGGTCCTTTGATCATGTTGCTCTTGTCCCTGGGATGCATTTCCTCCCATCCTCTACTCCCACCTACTCATTCTTTGGCTTTCAATTCTATACCAGTTCCCTTGGGAATCCTTCCATTTCTCTGCTTACATCAAAACCAGGGGCAGATTTGCAACATATAACATTCCCTTTGCAAGGCCTGCCTGTTGGAGTTTCACACTCAATGGGTAGTGACCTAATTGGCTTTCTCTCTGGATGTAAACACCAAGGAGGCAGAGCCCATGTCCACACTGCATACTATATCCACAGTATGGAGAATGGCAACTAACGATGCAAGAGGTATTTACTGAAAAACTGACAAAATGGCTAAATGAATGAAGATGTATGCAAATCAGGGATGAAGCCTTATCACAGACTTGGAGTGGAGATGGTTCAGCTGCCTGTTAATCCAATGTCATAGATTAATAATATGACTTGGATTTCCTTCATGAGAACAGTGAATATCCCTTGCCTGCTGCGCATTGTGGGGAGCCTCACACATGACTGCTAAAGGTTAAGGACACAGATTTGAAGTCATGGTGAGTACTATAGCTAAGATCTTGAATGTCCCTCAAAGGCCTGTGTGTTAAAGCGTGGTTGGTACCCAGATCAAGGTGCTATTTGGAAGTATTATTTAGGAGGTATTTAGGTACCTATTTAGGAGGTAGGGCTTAGGAGGAGGAAGTTAGGTCATGGGACAGACCCTTGAAGGGGTATTAGGACCCCAGCTCCACTCTTCCTTGTCTTCTTAGCTGACACTCATGTGAGTAGCTTAGCCCTCCATGCTGCACTGTGCAAAAAAAAGGAGTAAGTGATCATGGACTGAAACCATGAGCCAAAATAAACCTTTCTTCTTTTTAAGTTGATTATTTTAGGCATTTGTCACATTGATGGAAAACTAACTAACACACTGAGTTGGAAGTGTGGCTCCACCATGCACTAAAAGTGTATTCTTAAGAAAATTTTTGAAATTTCTTTTTTCCTCACTAATAAAATGAAGTAATAACATTTTCTTCAGACCATTCATTGTGAGGTTCATTGTTGCCTTTGCAGCAGCCTTTGGTATTAGCAAACACTGAAACTATCATAGGTGTTATCATTATCCCCATTTCAAACATCAGGAACTGGGATTCAGGTATTCTGATAACTCCTTTAAGGTCCATTAGCTTTATTTTTAGTTATTGTTATTTTTTACATTTTAAATTTTTTTCCTTTATTGAGTTTATTGATACATTTCAGGTATACATAATGATGACATTCGTCATTGAGAATTTGTACCTATCCATAATGTATCTTGATTCTTACTTCCACTAGCTTTACATGGCTTAGAACTTGAGTCAAGACATATCTAGCTGCCATGTCTTGTCAGACTCAGGTGGCACTCAGCCACGAGACTGGAGGGCTTTGGTGTTTACAAAGGAGCTAGACTGGGAATGCTGCCTGCTGAGAGTAGTCAAAGGAGCAGGTGACAGGAAGGAAGGCACAGAGCTCTGACACAGATGCCCAGGCAGAGATCAGGTTTTAGGGACCATAACAGAGCAGATATTGAGTGTTGAGATGAGGAAAACTGCATCGAAACTCATGGTGGAGCAGTGTACAAAAACTTATTTCCCCCACACAGTGTAACAGCGCCCAGTGGCCCGTCATTCCCCGTCCGTCTTTGTCCTTCACTCTCTCCAGCCCTGGTACCCACCATTCTTCTCTCAAATCCCAGGACGTTAACATTTTCAGATTGCACATAGAAGGGAGATCTTTATGTCTGGCTTCTCTCGCTAACTACAATGACTTTTAGTCTGGTTCATATTGTAGCAATGATAGGGTTTCAACTCTAGGGCTGAATGGTATTTTGTTGTACATCCACATGCTATGGGTTAGGTCTAGAACGTCCATGAAAAAGGCTCATGAGTTCAGAGCTGAGGCTTTTGGAAGGTGATTAGATCCCTGGGACTCTGGAGCCGATTGCTTTTAGGGTGCGGGGCCTGGCTGGAGGTGGGTTATTGAGCGTGTAACTCGGGAGGGTGTAGCTCTCTCCTCAGCTCCTCCACTCTCACTCCTCCTCTCAGATACCGTGATGTGAGTAGCTTCCTCCTCTGGACCTTTCCATTGTGCCTTTTCTGCCTGCAGCCAGCTGACCATCGACTGAAAACATGAGCCAAAACAAATTCTCCTCCTTTAATTTGTGGTTGTCAGAGACAAGAAACTAAGACACTATATGCTACATTTTCTTTATCTATCCGTGTGCTGACAGGCACATAAGCTGATTCCCTATCTCCGCTGTGATGAATAGTGCTGCCATAAACTGGGAGCACATGCGTCTCCCCTGTATGCTGGTTTCATTCATTCTCTTTGGATATGTACCAAGTTCTATAATTTTATTGTACAATAGGATGATTATAGCTCATTATAGATAATGTACTGTTTATTTGAAACAATCCAAAAGGAAGGATTTTGAATGTTTTCACCACAAAGAAATCACAAATATTTTAGAAAATGGGTATGCCTACCCTGATTTGAATATTATGCAATTTAAGAGGTAATCAAAATATACAGTGTTTACATTAAAATGTTTATTGAAGTAGCAGACACATTGCCACTAATTTCCCTCAGAATTCTCCCCTTTGCTTCAAATATACTTCCCTACAATTCTTGCCACTTTCTGAAGCAGAGGTTCTCTTTCACATCTGTATGGCACGAAGAAAACTACAGGGACTGTGGCTGCTGATGCCTTCCAAGGGGAAGGAGGCCTGGTGAAATCACTGCAGGGCGCTCTCACCCACCTTAGTCACCACTTGGGCACCATGCAATTCATGGTTCCTTCCCCAGATCAAAATGATTGTGAAAGATAAATGTTTTGAATCTATTCAGGACATAAAAGCAGTCAGCTAGTACAACTAAAGACTCTCATAAAAGAGCACTTCCTGAACTGCTTCAGAAAGCGGCAAGGACAAGAGATAGTGTATTCAGAGCAGGGGACATTCTGAGGGGCATTAATGGCACTGAGTCATTTACTGAATACATTTTGAAGATCTAAACACTTACCATAATTTTTAGGCATACTTCCCATACATGTATCAAAGTATCACATGGTGACCAGTAAATGTGTGTAATTTTGTCTCAGTGTACACAAAAAAACCTGAAGTCCCAGTCTCTGGGACCAGTGTGCAAGGCTGATGAGAAAGAAGGCTTACAGATCTTCAGATAGGATTGGGGTTACTCCCAAAGCCTACATGGGCTGGAGACTGCAGGGAGAAACGGAGAGAACTGGGGGATCAGGAGCAGACAGGGCCTCACCACAGTGGTGAGGCCACCACCCCAGGCTCTGAGCACGTTCAGCAGTAGGAGAAGTGTTATCTAGTGGAGCTGGATCTGCACATTCCTATGGAAATATGACCCCATGTAGTGTGGGGATCCATGCTAGTGTTAAGAGGATAGTAACCCGAGTCTCTTAGGAGTAAGTCAACTTTTGCTGTCTTTTTCTGCTTCCCAATAAGAACACATGTCTTTGCAACTCATAGATTTTTACTGTGCATTCAGAGAATATGATCCGTGTAACTAGTTGACCTTACTGTGAATTAAGCCAGATCTTGTGGAGTAGAAGGATTCTAATTCCTATTTATTTTCTGTGGAAAAACTAGCTCTGAGTTCCCAGGAAACAGTTGGACATAGTGCTCTTTATTGGTATAATTACAGTTTCTCTTAACCCACATGAGATGATATTCTAACACACACTAGTAACAGGGAGAACTGTGGCTTGACCAGGAACCCAGGCTCCTTTCCGTCACACATGCATCAAAGGGAAGGAGTTAGATGTCTTCTAACCGAAAGCTCATAGTAGCATGGCGGGGTGGGGGCGCACTTTGCCATCGTGATAGGTGCCAGCTCACCCGGCCAGAGCTTCTGGGAGAAATATCTCATCTGCACCAGCGGAAGGGCCTGGCATGACCCTGCTCTGGGATCTGTCTGTTGCTTTGCTCCCACTTCCTTTTCAAAATGGGTAATCTTTCGATTACGGGCGACATTCTCATGTCTCTAGAATTCCGTCTCCATATAATAGCATCCTCGCTCCTTCCCTCTGTGTAACTCACTCTGCCTCCGCTCCTGCACTTTGCACCCCCACAAGAGTGACCCCCAGCCATGAGGGACCAGAGCTCCCGGGATCTCAGTGCCTGTTTTCTGACCCAGGATCTGTTTGTTTCTTAATGTCATTTTGTTCAGATTTGTTTCACTCTTTTGTATAAACGTTCTCAGAACAGAGAGAGAAACAAAGCTTTAAACATGTGTCAGTCTTTCCGCTCTTTGGAGCATCTACTTCCCTTTTCTGCTTCCCCTGGTCCTGGGGTGGTGCCGATATGCCTCACGTCTGATCACTGCTGGTCCACTGGCCTGTCGTCACTGACCGAGCACCACCACGAGGCTGGAGCCTGGCCACAGCATGACCCCCTTCCTCAGAAAGATTTTGGGATGCACAGTTTGTAACCAGCAGGGACACTACACTGTTTTTCTCTCCCCTCTAGTGAGGGCAATTAAAAGAGATCATTTCTCTGAGTTGTTTTCTTTGTCCATGAGTTAGGAAAGTTGAGTTGTTTACTCTTTCCCCATTTTTTAAGGGCCTGAGAACTATAATATTTCTATCCAAGGCGTGATGAAAACAGATTTTGACAAACATCTCCACATTGGATTCTTTTTTTTTTTTTTTTTTTTAGGTTTTTTTGAGACAGGGTCTCGCTTTGTGGTTCAGGCTGGCCCTGAGCTCAGCCTCAAACTCACATCACAGCAATCTTCCTACCTCTGCCTCCCGAGTGCTGGGATTACAGGCATGAGCCACCACGCCCAGCACTGTGGTATGTGGTACTGGTTGCTGCTGGGCGTGAGTCTCCACACCCAGTATGGTATGTGGTTACCAGGGAATTGAACCCGGGCCCTTACGCTTGCAAGACAGGCGCCAGAACCACTGAGCTAACTCCCTGGTCCCACCACATTGGATTCTTAACCCTGAGCCACACAGTAAAAGCTCTTACTTTTAGCATCCTTGCGTCCTGATATTCAGTATTAATTGTGTACACACCAATTATACACCACATCTGTGGGAGTCCTTAAGTGAAGAAAACACTTTCACCTGAGGATCACTAACCATTTTCCTGTCAAGAATATATATCAGTATATATGTATGTATATATGTATGTATGTATATATATGTATGTATATATGTATGTATATATATGTATGTGTGTATATATATATATATATATATATATATATGTATGTATGTATATATATACATTTTGAGACGGTCTCGCTTTTGAGTTCAGGTGGGCCCCGAGCTCACCACGTAGCCCAGGTAGGCCTGGAACTCACAGCAATGCCCCTACCTCTGCCTCACGAGTGCAGGGATTACAGGCATGAGCCACTACACCTGGCATTGTGGTGTGTGGTACTGATTGCTGAGGGGTGTGAGTTATCATACCCAGTATTGTCTGTGGTTATTGGGGATCAAACTAGGGACCTTGTGCTTGCAAGGCAGATGCCGGAACCACTGAGCTAAATCCTCAGCCCCTCAGTGGTGTATTTTAATGAACTTTAAAATCCACGTTTTCTCTGGTTTATAGGTGGGAAATGTGTTTTTGTGTGAAAAGAAAACATGTTCAGCATAGTGTGTGGTCAGCACATTTTTAAGATACTGACAAGTGCAGCAGATCTTTCCTCCACATAGTTCCTGCTTTTCCCTTTCTAAACAATACTTTCTTTTACAGAAATTCTCCCTTCCACAGAAATTTCTCTTCTACAGAGAAATATGGAAAAAGATGAAACAGCAAAGTACTGAGTGGTTTGGAAAGTTCTGTCCTTGCTTCTACCCAGAAGCGACTCTGGGGATGCTCATGTCCCTGGACCACGTGCAGAGGGAAGGTCTCCAGACCAGGTCCTCTCTGCCACTCAGTGTGGAAGTCAAGGCAAAAGTCTTTCATTCATTTTACATCCAGGTGAAATTACAATCTCCATATAGTTGAACTAAATACTTGAATTTCACAAAGCTGGATAAGCAACATCATCTTAGCTTTTCCTAGTGTACACAAAAGAAACAATGCCAGCATTACAGCCAATCTAATCAGGGGACACAGCTAGAGGGTAGCAGGCTACCAGTCGGCCATCAAAGGCAAGGGCCATTTAAGCCACTTTAATTAACTTTTGAGTTTATTTAAAGCCTTAACTTTTGGGTTATTTAAAGCCTTGACTCTGTGGAAAGATTTTTTACCACTGTAAAACATGTGTTTTATTTTTGTTATTGCAAGATTCAGAGTCACCCAGGTTTATTCATTTATGAACTTAATCATTATTTTAGCCAAGAAATATTATTCTTTTGCTAATCAAAGAGCCAAGCACTGGTGATATGAGTACAAATAAGCATGAGGTCTGTGCTTTCATGAAACTTATATTTTAGTGAGAAGTGGGTTATGAACATGAGATGCACTGTACAGAAAATATTAGGTAATAGTGAGGGCTACGTTAAGGTTTAGAGTAGGTCCTGTGATTGTGAGTGACTGGACGGTCGGTCAGTAAAGAAAGACAGTGACGTGGAGATACAAATGAGAAGAAAAAACACCATTCCTGGCACCTGGATCAGCACATTAAACAACAAAGAGCAACATCTAAAGAATCAATATTTAGACAACATAGTGGGAGGTTCAGACTCAGTAGCCAGACTTGGGTATTTGAACCCAAGTTGCACCATCAAGATTTAAATTACCAGGAAAAAGTTCCCATCTTCTATGAGAGGTTTGTAATCATTTTATCTTCTCATTGGTATGTTATGGATAATAATAGTTTGTAAGTCATAGAGATGATGCAAGGTTTTGAGAAGTTAGACTATGTTAGGTAAGCATCTGATGCAAAGTAAATGATATATATAGGAGACAGTCATTATTATTGAAATACTGCTAAGTATAAACACTCATGTTCATTGATGAGTTAGTCACAATAACCCAACAGACAGAGCATTCTAAATGTCCACTGGTGGATGATAGATAAAGAAACACCACGACATATTACTCTTCCTTTAGGAAGAAGGAAGTCCTGCACATGCCACAGTGTGGACGAATGTGACTGACACAATGTTGTTTGAACTAAGCCAGTTATAAAGACTGTGTGATTCTACTTATATGAGGTGTGCACTGTAATCAAAACTCATAGAAACAGAAAGTTTGCTAGGGGCTGGGGAAAGAGGAATGGACTGGTGTTTAATAAATAAAGTTTTAGTTTTGTAAGATGAATCCTGGAGGGAGATTCATAGTATCTACACACTTAATACTATTCAATACATATTTCAAATGGTCAGGATATCAAATTTTATGGGTATTTTACCATGATGCTCTTTGAAAGTGCTCAGGATAAAGTGACATGAGGTAAGGATTACAGTGGAACCCCAGTGTCCACTGCACAGTAGGAAATGTTACTGAGGCACATGAGGCTGCATATCCCAAATCTCTCCCTTCACATATTACTCTGCATGATGGTGGCCCAGGGGGGCTCAGTTCAGAGCTCACCTGCATAGTCGTGGCCATCCCGGATAGTGTTCTTGAGCAGGGCTACCTTTCCCTTCCACACTTCCCTGAGGTGTTACTCTGGGTTCTCATGGCAAGCAACAGAAACTAGATAAGTTTATTGAAAGGTTACTGGAGAGTTTTTGTGCCAGACTCAAGGCCAGACTTCCAGGAAAGAGTCAGTACTGTGCTGAGGTATGGTCCAGATGGGGAAACTGGCCACTGATGTCACCAAGGGATAAATGCTACCACGTAACAGTACACAGATGCAGGGCCGGCTGCTCTGGCCATCGGCACCAAAATTGTGTGTGAGACATATTGCACCCCACAAAAGCTGTCTGCTTAGTTGCTGTTACACCTGCAAAGATAAATTGCATGTGACTTTTCCTGTTTCAGTTTTCCAATAAATATGGAAATTTCACAAAGGCGAATATGTCTGGCCATGTTAAGTTACCCGCACAAGCCCTAATTGATAAATACATGGGTAGAATAAAGTTTTCTAGATTTATATCTTAGGGGAATAGGATTCATAAATCCATAGATTTTTAAAAATAGCAAAATGAAAGTTGTAGAACAGCCAGAACCTTGACAGATGCTGACTGCACTCCACTCCTCGGCCTTCCACTTCCAACATCAGCAGACAGTAGTCCCTCTGCATCAAAGCAGAAAATACCACAGATAGTACCAAAACCCTATTAAGCTTAGCTTCTAAACTGAGTACTGTAAGAGATAAATAACAGGAATAAAATATCACAATTATAACAAGATAACACAATAAAATTGAATGCAGCCTCACAAAATAGACAGTGTTCAATCTTGTGATAGTGTGAGATGCATTGTGACACAGTGTTCAGGCTACTTTGTGCCACTTCAACACAAGCACTCTGCAATATCCATCTGATAACCAAGACAGTTCCTCCTAACCAGCCAACCAGTGGGCATCGCAGCAAAGGGATGATTCAGGGATCAGGTGTGTTGGAGTGAAACGATATAACATCTTATCACATTACTGAGAATGATGTGCAAGCCAAAACTTGAGAATTACTTTTGTAATTTTAACTGAATATTTTCAGAGGTCTGTTAGCTAGAGCAACTCATACTGTGTATAATAAAACCTGAGATATACATGTACTTCCACAAGTAAACCTGATAGCTGTGACCACTTTTAGAAAAATGATTAAAAGCTTTCACCATTGTCTTAAACTCAAGATAAAAAGATCAATGATCCTTAAATAAATCTATAAATTCACGGAGATGTGATCCAATGGGTTCAAACATAGAATTAATTTCAAAGCTAAAGGGAAACTCAAATCCAGGGTCCAGGAGTTGATTTGATTTGAACATGGAGGTTCACAGGTCATTTGCATGTTAGATTTAGGGTTACTTGTGCCTGTCAAGGACAACCCTGGATGGCATTTAAGACAGTGGTAAAAGAAAAGGAGCCAAAAACAGTTAGATGAGGAGCCACCAAAAATTAGAAGGATGAGGAGATACCTCTAGAGAATTTCCAATAGCATCACAGGTGCAGAAGGGCAAGACTGAGAAGAAAAGCAGCTCAAATTTGCCAGGCAGGTCACGGGCGATGTTCAGAATGTGGCTTCTGCGTAATCAGGAGAGTGGCAGCAGAATTCAGGGAACTAGCTGTGCGCAGCCAGGGGGCAGATAGGAAGCAGCAAGTCTAAGAGACCACGGCCTGAGGGTCATCTCTAGAAGAAAGCAGGTGAGGCGCCCAGGGTGTTCTCTGTTGCTAATACACAATGCCACAGACTGCGTAACCTGTAAGGAGAAGAAGCTTACTTTGTCTCATGGGTCTGGTCCAAGCCTGAGGGCCTGCATTAGTGATGACCTTGCCGGAAGTCTTGATGTGGCACAAGGCATCACATGGCAGGAACTATGAAATCTATCTAGACTAGCTTCTATAGCAGACCACTCTGGAGATAACCCCAAACTCCTCATTTGCTAATTACATGAATGAGTTCATCCATCCACGTAGGAAGATCCCTAATCACTATTAAAGGTCCCCTCTCAGAATGGCAAGAAATGGGAATTAAGTCATGTCATATACTGGTACAAATTCTCAATGTTGATTGTGATCATGATGTGTATATAAAATGTACCAATAAAGGTTCCCTTTCTTAATATCTCATAGCAGACGTTACATTTCAATGTGAGTTTCACCTGTCAGCTGTAAGAAACTGAGTGCATGGGTGTGCTGTGCACATGCACAGGAAGCTCTGGAGGAACAGCTGGTGCCCAGGCCCAACCTGTGCACACACGTGGAGAGCAGCCAATCACGAGTCCCACGTGAGCTTTTAACCAATGAGGTTCTCAGTTCATGCAGGTGCTTAGTTTTCCACTCAACTTTCCACACAGGCTTCCCCGAGTTTATGTGGGCATGAAAGTTGTAAAATCAGCTTTAATAAACAGTTTTGTGAGTGGGTATTCAAGCAGATGACAGATAGGGCAGTGCAAACAAATCAGCATCAGTCATTCTGGATGTTTTTGTTCTGTTTCTCCACTATTAGTTACAAGTCGTTTCCTGTGGCTCTAAGGAAGTAGTTACTCCGGGGCAGAGAACAACTTTTTTCCTCATGGGTGTCTGGTTTGCACTTCGTTCAGTTAAGGATTCCAAGCATCCTTGCGTGGACATGCGCGCTTCTTCTCTCTTCTACAGGCAGTGAGAAGAGAATATGTGACTGAACTGTTGATGTATATTCAACGATGTCAACAAAACCAGCAGTACCTGGACACGAGCAGCTGCCAATCCTCATGTCAGTCCTACAGCTACTACAGCCCCCAGGATCAGCTATCTGAAAATGCACAGAGAGACTTCCCGTACTAAAACATTCTTTAAAACTCTGCAATGTTAAAACTTGTACTAACAGAAAAAGACAGCTTTTAGGCATCCAGACAGATAACGAAGTGATTAGTTTAATGTTTCTCATTAAATGCTATCTCATACACATGGCAGGAACTATAAAATCTATCTAGACTAGCTTCTATAGTTCAAAAACGTTTGCAGCAGAAATACCAGCAGGTGGTGTGAAATGTGAGCAGACACAGGACAGGGAGGCCTGGCGCACATGCACCCAGATGCCACCGACCATGCGCAAGCTGCAGATCCCAAGGGCTGACCCAGCTGTATCTCCCAAGCGCCTCTTCGCCTTAGTTCCACCTTAGAGAAGTGACTGAAGATGTCGGGCAGCATACTGAAATGCAAAGCCATAGCATTCTTACATCACAGGTTGTTGAAAGCATTAAAAGCAATGACACAGACACCAGATTTGTTCAAAGCTTTGCACTAATAATGGTGGCGATATTCTCTTCCTGTGTGTGTTTCCTCCTCTCCTCTTCTCTCACACCTTCAGAATCCTGCAAGGTCTGTGTCACTCTCTGTTTCCACAGATGCCAGTGGAAGGTGAGGGAGGGAGCGAGAGAATCCCAAAGAAATCGTGTAGTGCCGATCAAGCCCCTCGGAAGGTCCAATAACTTCAGGATATTCTGCTACCTGGACACACTCATTATCAACTTGCAGATCAGCTCATCTGGGTTTTCTGTAACTTGCAACATGAAGTATATTTGATTTGCTCTGACAATAAGACCACACTTTCTTTCTTTCTTTTTTTTTTTTTTTTTAGGTATTTTGAGACAGGGTCTCGCTTTGTAGTTCAGGGTGGCCCTGAGCTCAGCCTCAAACTCACATTACAGCAATCCTCCTGCCTCTGCCTCCCGAGTGCTGGGATTATAGGCATGAGCCACCATGCTCGGCTCTGTGGTATGTGGTACTGATTACTGCTTGGCATGAGTCTCCATGCCCAGTATTGTATGTGGTTTCCAGGGAATCGAACCCAGGTCCTTGCGCTTGCAAGACAGGTGCCAGAACCACTGAGCCAACCCCCAGCCCAAGACCACACTTTCAATAACCTATCCCTTGCTTCCGTGTTCTGCTTCCTATAACGCATTAAGTTTTTGGGACACTGTTTGACCTCAGTGATACTTTTAGGGCTTGACGGTATCATTGGAATATCACTGCTACTAGTTTTACCTCTGGTCAATGAGTTATGAGGGTCCCTTCTCCCTGTTGGAAAGTACAACTGATATCATATTGAAACAATAATAGTATTATGTTAAATCAGTACCTCACCCTATTCCAAGATTCTGTTTTTAATAGTGAAACAAAGAACAGTTGGTGAAAGAGCACAGAGCTTATCTTCGATGTGGTTATTTCAAAAAGAAATATTAACTTTCATTTCACATAGTACTGAGTCGTTATTTTCATATTCATTGTAGATTTATAATCTGTGAATTTATAGAACTTTCCTCAGTCTATCTGTATGTTTGAGCAAACAAAGATTCTGGCTTGGTCTTCAGCAGAAAAGTAGATCATGATGTTTGACTTTGTCCTGGGTCTCTAGTCTTGATGCTAAGATTGATACATAAATTCCTCTTCCACTAATTCCAGCCCTGCGCCACTTACTGTTTGTGGGTGTGACTATATGGAGCCCACATCTCTGAACCTGGTTGCTGCACAAGTGTGGTGTTTGTCGGCGTCTGAAGGTCATCAGTGCAGCTGACACTGCTCATGGAGAAGCGGGTCTCCTCCATCTGCTCCCTGATTTAACTGTGCCGAATCAGCTGCGAGGTTCTGCTCAGCAGAATAAGAAGGAGATCAGAGGAAGGGGTGGAGCCCGAGGGGCGAAAGCAGCCCTCCCAGGTCTGTGCTGGTGACGTCACTGGCCACTTGGGCACAGCCAGAACTGTGCTCACCCGCTGTGCGACGTGGGAGGCACCGCGGCCTTGGAGAAATGTCTCTGCTTTGATGGGAGTTTAAAGGCCAAAGTGGCACCTGTGTTTGGCAGCTGCTCTCACAGCGCGAGTCCTGGGCTTGAAACAGGGAAACAAAGGATTCAGCTCTAGCTGTGCGACTTTGGGAAGATCACTTAAACGCCAAGTCTCAATTTTCTTGTCTTCAGAACTAGGAAAAGAATGCTCGTTCCCAAGGAACCAAGCACAAAAGAGTTCAGATAAGAACTGAATGAGACAAACACATGCTCAGGACTCACATATGTAACACACTTGGATGAGAATCAGTCTAGTTTCAGCTACTGCTTATGGGTGGGGATAGGTGGGGGTGGGCAAATGGACTTTTCAAGTTGGTTCTCTCCAGCCTGGTCAGACAGATGAACTCAACTATTACCTGGCTCCTCTTATAACCTACAGATACATGACAGGTACCTACCCTTAATATTACATGACAGGTACCCTTCCCAAAGCCACTCAGGAACACATTTGTTTCTTGCATTCTACATGCCAAACATATTAAATGCTTCACATATTCTATCTCATTTCATCTTTACACCAGTCCTGTGAAGGCCACACGAATCTCAGGTTTACCCCTGACATCAGCTAGGCTCAGACTACTTAAACAGTCCAAGACTTTTTGGTTGCAAGTGGCAGAGCTGAGATTTGAACTGAAGTATTTTGAGACCAGAGCCCACACTTTAGAATCCAGAACCATATTAATAAAACTTGGTTGAGAATCATAGAATACACAATAATATCAACCATTAGCTTTACCATAAATATGTATAAAAACCGCTAGAGTTCTAATGTTAATTCTTTTTTTTTTTTTTTTTTGACAGGGTCTTGCTTTGTAGCTCAGGCTGGCCCTGAGCTCAGCCTCAAGCTCATATCACAGCAGTATTCCTGCCTTTGCCTCCCGAGTGCTGGGATTACAGGCATGAGCCACCACGCCTGGCACTGTGGTATGTGGTACTGATTGCTGTTGGGCGTGAGTCTCCATGCCCAGTATTGTTGTATGTGGTTACAGGGGATCAAACCTGGGCCCTTGTGATTGTAAGACAGGTGCTGGAACCACTGAGCTAGATCCCCGACCCTCTAGTGTTAATTCTAAGAAACTGTTGACATTTTCGCCAGGTGTGGTCTAGGGTATGTTTCTGCTCTGGTTTGAATTTGTCCACCAAAAGCTGATGCACTGGAAACTTAATCCTCAAAGTCATGTGTTAACGGTAGCTGGAGACTGGCCTTTGATCTGTGTTAGCCGAGGTCCTGAGAGCCAGGTCCCTGTGTGGGCATCAGCGGCTTCATATAAAGAGGAACAGAGGTCTGAATTGCCAGCTCTGCCTCACTGTCTCACGGTGATGCTCTCTGCCATGCTCTAGGGCAGCAAGGATGCCTCATCCAACACTAGGTAGATGCTACTGACATGATCACTCATGTCCCAGCCTGTGGAACCCAGAGAAAGTCAACTTCTAATCTCTGTAAATTATATAGTTGTCAGTGTATCATTACAGTGTATACCATTAAGCTAACAGAGGCTCATATGCTACTCATTCCAACAATGTTTCCTTAGCAGATGAGAATGTGGTTGCCATAGAGGTGGGGGGCAGGTGACCAAGGCTCACAGAGCTTTGGGAACAGCCAAGCCCAGTGGCACTTCGGAGCCTCCATGCCTTGGTGCCAGCAAAGCAAGCACCCACCTGGACTTGGTGCCCTCCATTCTCTCGCCAGCCCAATCAATCCTAACCCACGTCCTTCAGCCTTTCTCTACAGGTCCCAGTGTCCCAGATGCGCCTACACAGTCTGGATCCTTCTCAATCCATAGAGCTTTGAGACCTCGAGGCAGGTGAGGAACTAAGAAGCCTACAGCTCTTCACAGCATGGCATCTGTGTGAAGCAACTAGTGTGCCAAAGGTCAAGAGAAGCAATCAACATGCAACCTGTTAGGATTTTTACACAAAGGCGAGTATGTTTGCTTTCAGAATGCTCTTTTGGTATGCCATGTTGCGATTCAGTGACATATCCATTGCTCATAGCATCTCTTGTCTTCCTCTTCAAGACAGCAGCAGCAGGAGAAGTCTGGCTCTTTTCTAGCTTGTTTTAGTTTTTATTTTTCTAGTGATGAAAATGGAACACAAGGCTTCATGCACACTGAGCGCATGGTCTACCACTGAGCTATATCCCTAGCCATGGAAAAGTTGTGAGTGAAGGCAGCTACATTAAATCTTGGTCTGGAAACATACCAGCTAGCTGTGTGACTTTGGGCAAGTTCCTCTTAGTCTCTAAACCTCACTGTCTTCAATTTTAAAATGGAAATAATGATATTTAATTGACAGAACAGTGAGAGAAGTGAAAGAGATGATGACAAGTGAAAGTCCCTGTCCTGGCATATAACAGTCTCAGAAGTGTTTTCTGTCTTCTTCTGTGGGGATTCCTCATCAGAAACTGAATGGCTTCGTAGTGACAAATTGTTGTCATTGGAAGGTGAATTATATTTCTGAAAATAGCCAAAGCCTACTTGTTCCAAGTGTGAAAAATAAGTGAAGTGACCCAGTAGACACCACAGGGCACTGCCAGTGTGCTAATAGGATGACTTTCTGGTTTGTTTTTTGTTTGTTTGTTTTTGTTTTGTTTTTCCAGACAGGGTCTCGCTTTGTAGTTCAGGCTGGCCCTGAGCTCAGCCTTGAACTCACAGCAATCCTCCTGCCTCTGCCTCCCCAGTGCTGGGATTACAGGCGTGAGCCACCATGCCCAGCACTGTGGTATGTGGTAGTGATTGCTGCTGGGCGTGAGTCTCCACACCCAGTACTGTATGTGGTTACCTGGGATCGAACCCTGGCCCTTGTGCTTGCAAGACAGGTGCTGGAACCACCGAGCCAAATCCCTGGCCCTAGGCTGACTTTCTGAAGATTAGAGAAGCTCTGTTCCGAGGGACACCCTGGCTGGTGGATACAACAGCACACTGAGCAGGGCCATGTTCTAGGCATTGCACAGGTCACCATGAGCTGTGACCACATGACAACACACACAAGTGTCCAGAATGAGTTATTTGCAAAATAATCTATATGAGGTTGAATACATCTGGAAAGTTTCTTTGAAAATGATTTGTGTTATACTATAAACTAACCAATAAACATTCAGCCCTTCAACATAAAACATACAAAAGAATATTAAGAAAATTCTTCTAAACAACTAGCTATCCTTCACTGATCTGCCTGCCATGTGTCATAAAATTTAAAAATAAGCAATTAATATGTTACACAAATTTTATAATTATTCACATTTTTCAATCCATTAGTATAAAACTAATAATGTTAAGCTTGTAATTTTCCTTGATAGAATGTCTAATCAAGGGATCAATGATTTAAGTAACACATAGCTCTTGTGATATAGTAGTAGCCCCTTAGAGCAGGAATTTTGGAGCCCTTGTTTTTCTTCCATTTCCTCAGTGGGTAAATGGATGCATTAGAATTACCTATGCAAAAGACTTCAGTGCTCTGGAACCAGAAGAGACCGAGAATAACAAAAGCAATTCTAGGCAACCAGACCATGGCAAGGAGTATCACAATCCCTAACTTAAAACTATATTACAAAGCCACTGTGATAAAACAATACAATACAAAACAAAAAAGCATGGAACTGGCAAAGAAACAGACCCAAGGATCACTGGAACAGACTAGAAGATCCAGAAACAACCCCAGATATACTAAGCCACTTCATCTTTGACAAAGAAGCCAAAACCCTCAATGGAGAAAAGCTAGCCTCTTTAACAAACAGTGCTGGAAAAACTGGGCTTCAACCTGCCAAAGACTAAAGCTAAATCTATCTTTTCACCATGCACTCAAAGCAAAATGGATCAGAGAGCTAAATATTAAAACAAAAACATTAAACCTGAGGGAAGATAGGTTAGGTAGAACTCTTGGAGACACAGGCACAGGGAAAGACTTAATGAACAAAACTTCACCTCATGGGAACTAGCAGAAGCAACCAACAACTGGGATCTCATCTTATTGAAAAGCCTCTGCACAGCTAGAGAAACCACCAACAGAGTGAAAAGAAAACCTGCAATATGGAAAAAATACTATCTAGAGTAAATAAAGAACTTAAAAAAGGCATCCCCCCAACTTTAAAGATCCAATTAAAAAATGAGCATCTGAAGTGTAGACATTTTTTGGATGAAGTATGTGCAAATAAGAAACATACGAAGAAATGTTCAACATCACTGGTCATTCAAGAGATGCACATGAAAACAACACTGAGATTTTATCTCACTCCAGATATAATGGCTGCTATCAAGAAATCAACCAATAACAAATATTGGCGGGGCAGTGGGGAGAAAGGAACCCTTCTCCACTGTTGGTAGGACTGTAGATTGGTGTAACCACTGTGGAGGTCAGGGGGGAGATTCCTCAAGGAACTATAATTAGAGGTCCTATTTGACCCTGCTACTTCCCTGCTGGGTATATTCACGAAATAATTACAAACATCACACCGTAGCGATATGTATATTTTTAGCAGCTCGATTTGTAATAGCTAAATCTCAGAATCAGCCCAAATGCCTATCAACTGAAGACTGGATAAAGAAGATATATTAAAAAAATAAAATGGAGTATTACTCATCCATAAAGAATGATAAATTAGAGACATTTATAGCCACATTCATAGTGAAATAAACAAGACACTGATTCATAAACACCATATTATTTCTCTCATGTGAAAAAATGAAAGTGTAAATGAGGTCCAAAATGTATGATAGGTATTGTGAAATAGGAAAAAAAAATTTCAAAAGAAAATAGTAACTGGGTAGGGGCAGGAGAAAACAAAGAAGGGAAAGAAAAATATTTGGTGGTAAAAAGGAAAAAACATAAACAAAGCTTATGTATATGGGGTTGGGGGTTGAAAGGAGAGTAGGGGAATAGGACAAAATGAGAATCAAGATATATCATACAGGCCCAAATTGCCAATGAGCAATGTGATGATAACGTATTCCCAATATGTGCCAATAAACTCAATTTATTAAAAAAAGAAATTCACACCATTATTGCATGTTCTGTCACTGTCCTGACCTTTATGCTAGCATATGACTTTTCCTGACACTAAATTGGAACAATATTTCCAGAACAACTGATAGTTTTAATATCTCCACCAAATCCACCCCACATAATGACATAGACCCCTTTCTAGCGAAACCTCCCAGTTGAAAACTCGCTTGGATAGAACTGGTTTTGTTAAGCTTGACATTCTTCTATTCAAGATAATTTTAGAATGAATATGAAGTCATCTGCAAATCCATTCTGAACAGTTTCTTCTCTTTTCTAGGGTGTTTTAGACCAATGGGTTAACCAAAGCTTAACAGTATGACTGGTTTGCAGTGTGGCAGGGCTTTTTGGCATTGGAATAGTGTAGTAGGATCTTTCATGGTGTCCTTGAAGTGACCCCTCGCTGTAGTTGGACCCTGGAAAGTCCCCTAAAAGTGTTAAAGACAGAACATCACTTGTTACTACTGAAGGTGGTGAAACCCCTAAAAAGCAGATCTTATAAGAGACTTAGGTCCTTAAGGGTGCATCCAGAAACGGGACTGCAGGACCCCAGTCTCATCCTCTCTTTTCATTAGAGACGGGAGGAGCTTCGCTCTTCCTTCTGGTCCATTGATGATGTCCTTCCTCACCACAGGCTCAAAAGCACCATGAGTTGAAACCGTGAACCAAAATAAACCTACTCTCCTTACAGCAGATTGTTGTAGCTGCCTAGAGTATACAAAGAACTTAAAAGAGTCATCACCCCAAATTTAAAGACCTAATTCAAAAATGGGCACCTGAAATGCATAGACTTTTTTCAGATGAAGAAATATAAAGAGCTAAGAAACATATGAGGACGTGTTCAACATCACTGGTCACTCAAGAGATGCACATGAAAACACTGAGATTTTACCTCACTCCAGAAATCAAGAAATCTGGCTGCTATCAAGAAATCAACCAACAACAAATACTGATGGGACTGTGGAGAGAAAGGAAAGGTTTTGTTACAGGAATAGGGAGGTGGTGCAGTCCTCTGCATGGACCCTGTCCCTCCTTCTGACATCTTCCATCTGCGTACTTTGAGACGGTGCCTTGAGCACAGGGGACCTATTCAGAGCCTGCATGGACACCACCACACAGGAGTCTCTGCCAAACCATGAAAATAGAGGGACGCTGTGTTCACTGCTTCATTTTTAACCTTAAGCATATATTTACACCATAATAACTCTTCCTTTGTGAGCCCACTGGTGTTTGGAAAATGACTTGTAAATTTCTCCTTCGCAGCACACATAAGAATCCATTCTTGAGAATGTAAGCAGTTTCTAAATAGGTTCCAGTCATAAAAATAACCTAAAGAGATTGTTTGGATAGTTCTTAAAATTGTTTTCTGACTCTCCTTAGCTGAGTCACTACTCCCTCACAGAACACATAACACTTTGCAGACACTCACCCATCACCAACTCTCAGGGGCTCCTGGGAGGAAAGTAGACCTCAGGTGTGTGCTCCAGGGACATCTAGTGGCCACCACGAGAAGTGCTCTCCTGAACTCTCTCCATCCCCGGTACAGCTCGCCACTGTAGCAAGGTAGGTAGGTCAACGAGGGTGCTGAGACACCAAGGTGCTTCACCCCTTCATTCCCAGCTAAATGGCAGCTGAAATCCAGAGTAGGGACGACTTGCGCAACATCACATCTCCAGTCGCTGGTGTTGGTACTTATTTCCCATAAATCATCCCCTCTGGAATATTAATATATAGAACTTCAGGCAAATTACCCGTGAGATGATGAGCGCTTGAGAGGAAGTTTCAGTGGATTATGGTTCGCTAGGGATTTACATTTAAGAGCAACACTTTTCCACATTCTACTATTATCCTTTATCATTCATGCCACTGAGGCAGAACTTATGCTCTGAAACTCAAACTTATGTTGGAATATATCTCTCAATAGACTTTCACTGAGTTTCATGATTATAAAATGCAATTTAAAATCCCACAAATATATTCTTTCTCTTTAGAAATTTAATGTTTATATCTAAAATAAAAGATATCATAGAGGTAAATAGCTGTGTAGTAGGTACTGACAGAACTTTTAAAAACTAAAATAAAATGCTTAAAGAGAGTTTTTCAGCTCAGAGAGTACTAGGAAAGGAGAGAGAATTCAAGGGAATTTGGAATCAGAGTGTTATGCAAGCTGCAGGGAGAAAAAAAATCAAAAGCCAAGGTTCTTAGTCCCAAAATATCCCTACAGGAAGCTCAGTGGAACAATTTTCCATGGAAAACAGGAGACACGTCTTATGAATAATGAGGTGGGCAGGGCTGAGGGCGGGACAAGGGGCCCAGGGGTCACCCAAATGGGCAAGCCTTGGTGCTGCCGCCAGTCATGATGTCCAAGGCCAAGGCGCTGAATATTTATACTCTGCTCAGAAAACGGTCTTTACAGAAAATTTGGTGCATTCCACAGTGTCCAGAGCGTTCCTTAGAACAACATTCTTTTACATTTTCCCTCTCTTCCTGTCATCAGCTACTGTCCACAGAGACCGGCTTTTATTTGGAAATAGGGAGAAAAGGAGAGATGGAAATTCTTAGCAAATTCTTAGTAGAATATTATAGGACAGGACAGAAAGAAAGAAGGAGGGACTGAGGGGAGGAAGGAAGGAAGAGAAAGAAAGACAGAGACTGCCTTATGTCAATAGTACGGATCGTGAATTTAAGTGTTTTTCTTTCCATTCTCTCTGTCTCTGTCTCTCCCTCTCTCTCCTTTAGGGGTGGGGGTGGTACTAGGACAGACCCAGGGCCTCACTCATACAAGGCAAAGCTCCACCACTGAGCTGTATTCAAGCCTCACTTTAGATGGATTCTCAGTAATAACCTGGAAGTAAAGACTATACACCCACATGTGTCCCCGAGTACCCAAGGCCCGTCAGAACCACATTGTCATCCCCACTTCTTCCATGTGGAACTGCTTCAATAACAGAGCTCCAAGAGCTGCCAAATGGCCAGGATGGACAAGGTGGTAGAAAAAAGCCAAGTGCCATGTTACAGACACCCTGACTCCTTGGCAGCTCAGAGGGTTCCCGTTCACACAGAGGAGGAGGAGAAGGCTGGCAGAGAGTGAGGGTAAGACAGGCAAGATGGCGACAGGCTGCCTGCACCTAGGCCAGAGGATGGATGTGCCAAATGCTGGAGGAGGTCCAGGCGATGCAGTGGAGGGACTGGCATGGAGGGACAGGCAAGCCCCCAGGCTGGCCACCCCTGCTTCTTCTGGCCCCTTTGCCCTCCTGCTCCTGATAGGTCCTTTCTCTCCAGCTGCTTTGAATAGTGCTCTGCCTGCCTGTCACTTGCCTGTCCCTAACTGGAATGTCCCCTGGCCCCACCTCTGCTCCCAACAAGGAGCATCCCCCTACCTGGTCCCTGGAGCTTGACCAGTGGGGAAAGAAGAGAAAACCTTTGCTCATCAGCTTCCTTCCACCCCAGTCCACGAGGCATCACTTTCTCACCCAACTCCAGGTTGTACAGGTCGCCATTTGGGGACACCAAGGGTAGGAAGAGAGAGCTTGTGCACCTCAGGAAAAACCCTGGAGTTTGAACCCAGTGAAACTGGTGGAGGCAGTGTGGCTGCAGTGAGGTGCGCAGGGGATCGCTGAGGCAGTCTACAAGGGCTGAGGTGGTTTTAGCTCCGGCCCCAGTGCAATATTCCCCTCAGTCATCAAGGGAGAGCTGGGCAGTTCTGAGGGCTGCAGGTCAGCCTTACACCGACACTGGAAATCACTTCCTGTGGCTTACACCTGAAAGGACAGGTAGACCCTGAGAAAGGGGCATGTGGCACAGAGCAAAGAAATGAAAGGAGGGTCTCTGAGAAGCTCAGGAGGTTGGCACCATGACATTCACTCAGACTTCTCATACTTGGTCTATTTCGGAGGCAGCTGGGGAAACTGAGAGATGAGAAAAGGCTTTCCTGAGGCACACAGGACTCGTGGCCGGCCCACGGAGTTCTACAGCCAGCTTAACTCAGTTCTGTAACCAGAGAGTTTGTTCCATACAGCATGGCCTCACAGCTGAATCTACTATGATGCTTTAGTTTAAGCACTGGAAATAGCACATTTTGGGGAAATAGGCCACTCAGAAGAATAGCATTGAGTTAGGAAATCGACTCCTCTTCCCTTCGTGTGACTGTTGTAGCAATGTTGGCACTTGTCTACTACAGGAGTGCATGAGTCTTGGTCCAGGCAGTTATGTTAAGATCAAAACAGCTTAGTAATGCACAGACTAGCAACACCAATCTTATGCATGAATCCTGGATTTGAAACCCAAAGGCAAGTTGTTTGAACATCCTTGTGAGCACTCTTGCGTTTAAACCTTCTGCTGAGACCGACAATGACTTCCTCTCTTTTGGATCTTTACCCAACGTTGAGCCCTCGCAGCTGCGTCCTGGGTCCTGGGTGCTGCCCTGGCTGGAGACCAGCTGTGTGCCCTCCTCCTTTGATGGCTGCTGGCCTCTCTCGGGGACAGTAGCCCCTGAGCAATGGTTCTGGAACGATGCCAGCCTCCAGCCCTACACTGCACAAGGTACCCCAACTGTTGGGCCTTTTCTGTTTTGCATTGACATCTTCTCTTTAAGAAGGATGTTGGCTTTCTTGGGAGGATTGGTCAGGCAGATAAATTTGGTTCTAGGAAACCAACCCATCAACATTTTTAGATTTCAAGGGACCAGAGTACACTGAAGATTTTAGCCTCTCTGAAGGCCAACTTTCTATTTTCTAGTGTCTTCTGTATTTAACATTATTAGCAGTTCCTCAGGCATTTGTGGTTAACATCAATCCTACGGTTTCCATTGATGGTTCAGAAAGAGTCTTAAAACTATAAATGAAAACAATCAGATTTGCCTCTTTTGGCTTGTTCTAAATGCTCCTGCTGAGCCTTCTGTGTCTTGGCTGCACGGTGAGGGGATTTTAAGTACTTTCTCCAGAATATTTACAGACATGGTGTAAAGCCTGCAAAGACAAACAAAGCCTACATCCTCTCTTCATGCATTTCATGTCTTTTCTATTCTGAAATTTCCATAATAGAATGTATATACACATGCACATATACATATATAGTACAGCTGGTCCTCTGAATTCTTAGACTCTCCATCCTTAATTAAACCAATCACAGGTCAGATATATTTTTTAAAATTTCTGAGCTGGGTGTGATGATACACACCTGAAATCCAAGCACTCTCAGAGACTGAGGAAGGAGGATTGCAAGTTGGAGTCCAGCCTGGGCAACTTAATGTCTTAGTGAGACCTTGTATTAAAATTAAAAAATAAATAAATAAAAGGAGGAGCTGGCTGAGGCTGTAGTTCAATGTGAAGGGCCCGAATTCAGTTTCTCTTTGCACCTGACAAATAAATAAATAGATTTTAAAAAGTAAAATATATTGTCCTGAACATGTGCATAGGCTTTTCCCTCATCATTTCTAAACAATGCAATGAGAAAGATTTAACATTGTATTAGGTATTATAAAATCATCTAAATGCTTTAAAGTCTCTGGGAGGATATATGGGTTCTACACAAACATTGTGCTATTACATGTAAGGGACTTGAGAGTCCAAGGGATTTCATATCCATCTCAGAGACAATGGTATACATGTCCGTACCACAGACTTCCTACATGGACTGTTCATATATACTACAACATTGCTGAAATCATACTACATCACTGCTCATCTGTACAGCTTACTAAAGCCATTGACACTGTCTAAAGTATCCCTATTATTGTTGCTGTTTTCAGGCCTCTCATCATGTCCAGGGTTAAAATTCAGACATTCCCTAACTTTAGCCCTAACTTTATGTAACCAAGCATGGAGATGCTGTATCTACCTCATTAATATCAGTTCTCATCTTATTTTCTCTTTCTAGGTTCTTTTGGGTTATTTTTTTAATTCCAGTTTACTAAAAGAAATGATGACTTGATTTTTTTAAAATTTATCTATAATAAATATGATATTTAGAACTATTTCTTTAAATAACACTTTTCTTGGATGCTACAGATTTCAAGAAGGTATCCTGATTTTAATAATTTGTAATTTCATATTGAGTTGTGTCATATACTGGTACAAATTGTCATTGCTGAGTGCAGTCATGGCATGTATATGTAATGTACCAATAAAGATTTCAATTTAAAAAAATAATTTGTAATTTCAGCTTCAACTTCCTCTTTGCTTTACAAAGATTTTGAAAGTCCTCCCTCATTTCCAAGTATTTCATCTGATCTTTATACAATCTATGTATTTGGGAAGACTTTACTGATGATTTTACAATCTTTTGAAAAATTTTACTTTTAAAAAACAATTCAGACTGGAGACTGGTTAAAGAAGATGTGGTTCCTTTATAGAATGTAGTATTACTTTGCCATGAAGAATGATGTTTGAGTTATTTATACTCAAATGAACATACCTTAAGGACATACTCATAAGTGAAATAAATAGGTCACAGGTGTGTAAATACCATATATTTTCCCTGCTAAGAGAAACTGCAGAAACAAATGAGTTCTAGAGTATATAATAGATCCTGTGAAATGGAAAATATTCAAATGGTAAAAGGGTTAGGGCTATATAATGTGGGGGAAAATGTGATGGTTAAAAAAAAGAAACAAAGTTTATGGATATAAAGGATGGAGAGTTGTATAGTGGGGGGAATGGGAAAAAATGAGAATTCGGTTGTGTCATATACTGGTAAAAATTTTTAATGTCAATTGTGCTCATGATGTCTATATACAATGTGCCAATAAAATCAATTAATTAAAAAGAGAAAATTGTTGTATATACAGTAAATGCTTACTTAGCATTTTACTGACTATCAATATTTGTTTTTTTGAAATCTGAAGAGTATTATCCTGGAGAGATGAGAAAACTGAATTTGAAGGTCGTAAAGTAAGTGTAATTTCTGAGCCACTCAAATAAATGCATTCTGTCTAGCGAGTGAAGACTTTAAAGTGTCTTTTCAGGTGTTATTATGCTTCACACGTGTGATAAAATGAAAGAAAATAAGTGAAATAAGAATTAAAAAACAATTTGAAGTGTCCATCATCAAGAACTTAATGAAATTTTATAATTTTTTTGAATTTCAAAAGATAAAAACATAGAGAAAAAAATCACATATTCTCTATAAGATTCAAATTTCATATGTGCTAGTGAATGAAATTAAGGATACTTTAAGATTCTATTTATCTTTGATTATTTAAAGTTTACTAATAGCTATTTGGAGTTATGCTTGTATTTTATCAAGCTCTATTTATATTTCTGCTACTCTTTGCTCTTATGTTTTGGTCCATGTAGTGTTGGAAGTATAAAGGTCTTATTTTATCTAAATAATGTAATGTTAAAAACTCATTAGTTGTCTGGGGTATGCAAATGAAAAGCACAATAGCCAAGTGATAGTGTGACAGTCAATTTACTTCTCAGTATGACTGGGCTAAGGGATGCCCAGGACAAGTAAAGCACTGTTTCTGGTTGTGCCTGCGAGGGCATTTCTACAAGAGACCATTGTCTCTTGAATTGGTGGGCTGAATAAAGATCTGTCCTCCCCAGGGAGGGTGGCTGTCTCAGCCACACTCTCAGTGCTGGGACACAGCATTATTCAACACCCATAGGTTAAAGAAAGGAGAGGAGGCTTATTTTGCCTTATGGTTTTTAGAGGATTCAGTCCATGGTCAACTGGCTTCCAGACAGGAAGGGCATGGTAGAAGGGTTGGCAGAGGAAAGCTGCTCATGGGAGCCATGAAGCAGAGAGAAAGGCACTGAGAAGGAAGATATACACTTCTATTCACATTTCTCAGACTCACATCTTCTGACCATATCCTACCTCCTAACAACGCATGCAGCTCTGGCTTCATTAACAGTCTAGTCCACTGATGAGTATCGTGTGCCCACAATCCAGTTATTGTCCAAAATCCTACTTCTCAACACATAAATCCTTAGGAGGACATTCATTCTTGGTTTAAACCATAACGGTGTGTAACGTCTGATCCACTGAAGGTCACACAGAACAAAAAAGGAAGCAGGTAGAGTGACTTTGTATGCAGAAACAAAACAAGAAGAGGGTGAAAGGAAGGTAATCATTGAGCTGGGACATTCATTTCCTCTTGCCTTTGGACACTGGTGCTCTTGGCTCATGTGCATTGGGCCTTGGACTGGGATACTCCAGCTCTCAGGCCTTCAGTTACAGACTGGAGTTACATGTCCAGCCTTCCTGGTTTTCTGGCTTCTAGATGGTAGATCTAGGATTTCTCAGCCTTTATATTGATTGGTATGAGCCAGTCCCTCACAACTAGTCTCTTTGTACATGTCTATTGCATCTTATTGGTTTTGTTTCTCTGAAGAGCCCTTACTGATACAGATGAAAATGCCAAAGTGAAAAAGATAATACCAGGAGTTGAAGAGGATGATGAAGAATTCCCACACTGTTCTGAGAGTACAAATTAGCACAACCACTTTTGGAACCTAAGATTTCCCAGTGCTGATCAGTGTGCATACCCCTCAAATCAGAAATTATATCTTCAGTGTATATTTCAGATTCCTGTCATAGCAATGCATGCATACATTTATTTAGAAGACATGTGAAGAAGAATATTTATAGCAGCTTGATTTATGACATCCAAATTTCAATCAGTGTAGGAAATAATAAATACACTTTGCTATTAAAAAATGGACATCTACAAAGCCTTAAGAATGAATACACTATTAATACACACACATGTATTCATCTTGCAAACAAGATGCTGAATGAAAGAAGCCAGGCCCACAGGGGTAAACATTCTCAGGCTCTCTTTAGGTAAAATGTGGAATTGGGCAAAAATCATGTACTGTGCTACACGTTAGGACAGTGGGAACCTTCACTGGTGCAGTGAGAATAGGAGGCCCAGAAAGAGGATGTCTGGGAGCTATTTATTTGTGTTTACTTTGAGAAAATTCAAGCAACATTAATGACTTTACATGCACATTTCCAGACATACGATATACTCTTGCACATGTTTTCTTTTTAAAAAAAATCCAACATAGGACTCTGCCCAGGATTTGTTCTGAGGCAGAAAATGCAACATTTGCCATTTATTAAAAGGTAGATTCAAATGTCAAAGACAATTTATTAAGACACCATGCAAATTCCTTCTGATCGATCCCTATAGTTCCTTCTATCAAACATAATCTCCACTCTGCTCATTTAGCTGTATATTATGATCCCATTTTTCAGATTAAGAAATTGAGGCTCCAAATGGAATTATTTTTTCCACATATCTGCTATGTGGCAGAGAGTTTCTGCTTGAGGGCAATGATTCGTGGGTCTTAATAAGGAGAAGATGGCAGCCTAGTGCCTAGGACTTGAAACCAGGCTTGGATCTGGCAACCTGGCTTGCCAGTGGGGCCAAGAGCCTTGAGTTACAATGATTCACAGGGAACCTGTGGCTTTTTTTTTTCCCCCATAAAGTGGAAGATGATCTATGCTTCAGAACTAATGCTGAGTTCTAACATTCTTCCTTTGAACTCCTCACCTCTTTTTACATATTGATTTCATTTCACTGTCCTTTATCATAAACTTGGTAATATTTAGAGAGTCATTTTAGACACTAAATTTCTTCCATAACCACATTTGCACTATAGCATTTGGAATGATTAAAAACTGTGATCCAATCAATTCATTGTAATAATATTATAACTTTCCTAGGGCATTTAATGTTTTACTTCCTAGCTGATTAAACTAAGATTTAAAAAGTTTATTCAGAATGCCTCTTTTCAAGAAGCTCTGCCTCATAGTAAAAGGCATTGGAAGGATAAAGCTGAAATCTCAATTTAAAACTTCATAGAAACTGAAGAAATTTGTTTAGAGTAATAGCATGTGGTTGAATATTAAAGTTAGCTCTAAGTGTTTGGAAGACAAGAAGTATATAAATCTCTTTATCTGATAAAAGGAAACAGGCCAATTATTCAAAGACAATTTTCCATATACAAATTTCCAAGGATCATGCCAAAGAAACTTACACAATTCTGTCCAAAGATCTGAGAGTGAGTGAGATATACTTGATGTGTAGAGTGAAGTCAGAGGAGTTACCCTCAGAGGAAAATCTTACAAACTCAGTAGCCCTGGGTTTTATTTTTAGAGAATGAGATCAAGGGGAATAAAACAAAGGAATAAAGAAAAAAGAGAGCTAGGTAATTTTAAAAGGCCAGGTGACAAAGTGTGGGCACCAGGCCTGCTCTCCGGGCCTCGCTTGGAAAGCCATCAACTCTCGGCACCAGCCAAGCCCACAGCTTTCTTATCAGGGAACAAAAAGAAATAATTTTCTCTGTATGCTTCCCATTCAAGAACTCTGTGACATGAACAATGTTAAATCAGTGCAAATCCATCATCTTATATCTAGTAGGGCATCACAATGGAAAACTATTTTTTAAAAAAGAAAAAAAAAATCCACGTGTTTCTCAAGGTTGTGATGCAGTTAAAATTTCCCCTACACCATTCTCACAGAAGCCTTGTCTTGAGGCTGACTTCACTTCTCCCACTTACTGTCTTTTCCAATTTTGTCAGCAAGGGTATTTATTAGAAAACTTTGAATGTGTAGTGAGTCAGCACAGAATTACAAAAATGTGACCTTTCACTATGAGCTGAGCTTGTCCAGTATTCATTCTGTCCTTTCCCTGTGGCTAAAGGCTTTTTGAAAATTCTCCAATAATAAAACTATAAGAGGTATAAAATTTGGAGACAAAGTCAATGAGGACATTATCCCCAAGCTGATGGTCACAGATTCCAACCTGGGAATTACCAGTGAATTCAAGATTCTGTACGTACATGTGTGCGTGTGTGTGTATGACATGAATGTAAGCAGATGCGTTTTCATGTATCTACAAATATGCCAAACCATCAAATAATCAAAGCCCCAGAATCTAGAAGATGGAGCATTTTCTTTTCCTTGAGTAGCTATGAAGTTGTCAAAGCATGATTTCCTAAATTTGCTAAGCTGCATAGAACATTGCTGCTGAGAAGAGAGATGTCTGTGTACAGTTTCATCCCCAACAGCATTTGTGTTAGTTAGTTTTCTATTCTTGTAACAAATACTTTATATCAACTTATAAAGAGAAAAGGGTTATTTTGACTCACAGTTTGGGAGATTTCAGTATCTGACCTACTTTCCACTTTGCTTGGGGCCTGTGGTGGCATATGACAGCAGTAGTACATGGTGAAGCAACCTCTTCATCTCATGGCAACAAACGAAAGAAAAGAGAAGACATCTTGTCCCACTTAGGGCCCCCAGTGACCTGAATCTTCCCACTGCTTTCCACTCCAAGAGATTCTACTATCTTCCACAGGGCCAAGCTGAGAACCAAGCCCTGACACATGGGCAGTTGGGGGACATTCCGGGTTCAAATGATGGTGCCTTCATCACGCCCTAGCTCTGCCCTACCTCATCCTTGGTGGCTTAATCCCCAAGATAATTGCCATGGCTGAAGCTAACAGCCTTAGTTAAGCAGCAAAGGCAGAGGAATAATGTGCTGCTAAGAAGGAGCAAGGAGGAAGAACAGAAAGGCCACTGGCATTGCACTGTGTCACCTAACCCGAAGGAAAGGCCCATGCCAACATAGAGCCACGCAGTTGAAACTAATAGGCTTATGTATTTGCCATTCAACCTAAGTGATATTAGGACTTTTTAAAAAACCAAAACATACATCACCAAAGACTTTATTACAACTCAAACCAGTTGAGAATATATTCATACAGACATTTTCATATACGTGCATCATTCTACCAACTGTCAAACCATTGTGAATATCATCAATGCTTTGAACATATAATCTAAACAGGAGAGATCTGGAGCACTTCTCTTTGGAGGGACTCCACCCTTACAGTGAATCTGGCAAGTTTCCCTTTTGGTAAAGCACCAGATAAACAACTACCCCGAAGCCCACTTGAGATAGTGAGTTCAGCTGCATGTTGCTTTTCCCTTTGTTTCTCATTTGGTGAGATCTTAAAATTCCCATTGAAATCTTATCCATAAGCCTTCGGGATGATGACTGTGTCCCTAAAATTTAGGATTAACAAGAGAAGTCACAGTACTTTCCTCTGAAATCCGCATCTATTTCATTATCTATCCTAATCAGTTACAGCCTATGGTCCTGAACACCTTGAAATTCCAGAAAATTCCAGAACACCTTGAAATTCCAGAAAATCTGTTCCATTCCTAGAATTCCCTCCTAATCTCACATGTGACACACACAGCTGTCCCCGGGTGCCACATGGTCCAAGAGCAAGGGATTCCCCCACTACAGTTTCTAAACAGGTTCTGTTAAGCAACATTTTCAAGCAGGATGATAAAAAGGTACAGACTGTGTCAAATGCATCAAGGCAGACCTTTCTGAGGTGCTCTGATTCCAGCTGGCCAGTGTGATGCTGGCTGCTTGGGTCTTTGCAGCCCCTTCCTGGCCTGAGAACAACCTCTGGGACCTTCGTCCTCTTTCTCCCCCTCCTTTCCGATACAGTGTGACTGTGACAAGAAACAGGACCCGTGGTTTCCCCGCGGCCCCTAACACCAGCACCCCCCTTCCTTTCTTCTCTGCATTCCAATACATATTTTTCCTCTAGATTGGGTGGTATGAAAATATAAGCTATACGGCCAGGACAAAAACAATAAGCACAAAAGATTTTGTCAACTATCATGATTCCTAGACCGACTCCACACTCATTTGCATTCCTGTCACCTTTAAAGTTTTGACAAGCTGTTTGACAAAATTATTAGTGACTCTGTTTTGCTTTATGAAAGAGCTGGTGATACTTTTAAATATCAGGGATGTTATCATTTGAGAGTCTTACTAGAAGCATTTAACTTGGCCACGGGAAACACAGATTATCGTACTTTGGCCCTGATTAAAATTTGTCAATTGGGGAAATGAAGGAGAGGGGAGGAAGTGAAGGAGGGAAGGGGGAAGAGAGAGGGAGAAAACTTTTCCTTCCAAAATTTAGCTTAGTCACTCTTTTATTAAAAAAAAAAAATTCAAGTAATTTGAATAACACTGATTTGCCAGAAGAATCTACAGAAAGAACATACCATTTTTTTAAAAAAGAAATAAGCACTCCTAGGCAAGGCTTTCAGCAGGTGATTGATTATGGGTGCAAGAGTGGACTTGCTATTAAGATGGGAGTCTGGTTAGAGGCAGAGTAGTGGGGGCCTGAGCCGGAAGAGCACTGGGCATGTCCATGCTTGGCTCCTCCCTCCAGTCTCTCTTCCTGCCACTCAAATAAACTGCTCCTTTTTTATGTTGTGGGTGTCAGGTATTGTGTTCCAGCAAAGAGAAAATAAGACACTAGCCATCTGTAACCAAACCTCAAAAAACAGAGAAGCATTTCATAATGCAACTATAATAGTAACCCAGAGGAAAGAGATTTCCAAGTACTAAAAGATTTAAAACTGAAATGCCTTGGAGCCCTCTTGCTGCCTTTTAGTTGGCAGTTTGTAGTCATAACAGAGAAGTCGTAGTTGGATTTTCTTCTGGTAGTTTGTCTTCATTAAGACCTATCTTTACAACCTTGGTGTTTGCCTTGCTTTGTGGTCTACCTTGTCTCTTGCAGGACCAGATGGCTCTATCCATTCGTATCATCCAGCATCATCAGGACATAATGTTACCTCCCCCTCCAATCCCATTGTTCCTTAGGACACAAAGATGGGGTTATGCCTGGCTTATCTTCTTGGCAGTAATGTTGGTTATCTGATCAATAATCTAATTATTATCTAGTATTAAAAAGAAGTGGACAGACAGATTGGGTCTTGGTTCTGTGTCTTGGTTCGGCACTTAAACACTGGGGAGGGCTTAGGACTTCTCAAAACTCTTCTCTTCTGATTTGAAAAATAAGGTCTAGAATACATACAGTACCTTGTTATAGTAATCGATTTGGGGAGGATGTCTCTTTTTTCTTCCTGTGGGAAAAATAAACTTTAAAAATAGCTGAAGAATCTGCTTTCAAATATATTCATTAACAATAAGCAAGCACTTACTTGGCAATTAATTGAAAATTAACAATATCTACTAAGTGTCAAATAGGTAGTACAAATAATAACATCATTAGAATTAAGATGGAAAAGTGGCAATGGCTTCCAGAGAGGGACAGTGATTTATCTGTGATTTCAAAGAATGGCAGAGTTTTGGACAGAAAGGAGCAGGCAGGGATGGGCTACAAGAGGCTCACCGAGTTCTCCGTGTGGGTCCCTTAGCAATTAGCTTATAAGGGAAGAGCATGAAACATCCCTAAAAGACTGTCACCTAAAAAAGTCCAGACATCTGTTTCACATTCCACATTACAAGTAAGAAACTCTGCTTATCAAGAAACTGAAACAAATCCTCCATTATCTAAGAGACTTAAGAGTTTCTCCTTTTCCTTCTCGGACATATCTATGTGAGGACAGATTTTCTTCATCTACATTAACCAAGACAATCTACTGCAACAGATCCAGAATAAATGCAGGAGGAAATAGGGGAATCCAGCTGTCTCCCATTAAGTCTGACACCAGAGTGGTTTGCAAAATTCCAAAACAGTTCTGTCCTTCTTATTCAATTATTTTGGTTTTGGAAAAGTTATTTTTTATAAAATAGAGAATTTATGTAATGAAATTATTGTGCTTTTAAAAGGAATAAGTCCTCTTAAAAACTTCTCAATTTTAATTTCTAATTCATCAGTATTAGTAGATCTAGCCCATTATAAACAAGAGTTCCTTAAGATCCTCAGTTTTCAAGAACATAAAGGATTCCTGAGATCACTGTCTTCTTTACCCTCAAAGCCAACCAAGAATGTGCCTCCCACTCATCCTGGTCTCTGGATTGGATTTTCCAAGTTTCTCATTTTTCCTAATCTTATTCAGGCTGTGTTCCAGGAACTCAAAAAAACAGCCTGTCCTTGTGGCTCTTAGGGTTTGTACCACTCTGTTCCAAGTTTCCATGGGCAAAGCTAAACCACGTGGTTTAAAAATACCTTTTGGGATATAAGTAATTTCCAGTAAAGCAAAGTACAGATGACAGTGGTTATTTTTAGTATTAATTAGAAATGTGGCATTATTTGCCATATAACAGGTGTCTACTGAGATACACATGTAGGAAATGAAAGACATAGGAAATCCCCCCACGAAGTAGGCTTATATGTGGCCTAAGGCTTTATTTACTATCAGAAGATTGTATGGATAAAAGATGGCCAGGGTTTCTTGAGATTCTCCTTATGGAGATCTCATTTTACCACATCCAGAGTGTAACCTGGTCCGTGACTGCTTAAGCCGTGCCTTGTGGCATCAGTGGTACTTGGCCAGTACTGGATCCTCGGCCTCCACCTCTCAGATTCACCTGCCACACTGGGAATGCCTAGGGACAGGATCTGCACACAGGTGGCATGTTCATCCCCCACCTGACAGGTATGTGCATGGCCATCCGGGTACTCAGCCCAACAAACCTGCAGATGGCTGTAGCCCCCGATGAGAACACAAGTCTATAGCTGTCCAAAACACCACGAGCAACACACACAACTTTGAGTAATAATTACACCGTGGAATACTGACACCGTTGCTTCAAACTATTAAATTGTGTCTGGTTTGTTATGCAGCAATATGTATATAAATTTTAAAAATTATCGGGGAGATATTGCTTATCATGGAAGAGTAGGATAGTTCTCTGAATCGCCTTATCAACAGTTGTTGGAAGAACAAAGATTGAATTAAGTTTTCAGTGATATTTAACTCAGGGACCTGTACCAAGTCTTTCCGTGTCAGGTGACAGATACAAATCCCTATTGGATATTAACCAACAATGAGTGCTATAGACTCTAAAATAAAGTGAGCATTTAGCATTCAGTGATGAGAACCAATCAATTTGATGGAGAATCTGGTCTTCTCCATCACGATCAGCCTACATCACATTATCTGCTGGTTCTGTGTCCTTGGATTCAAACAACCAAGGATTGAAAATGTCAAAAAGAAAATCACATCTGTACTAAACATGCACCGATTTTTTCCTTTGCCATTCTCTGAACTGTACAGTAAGGTGATCATTTTCATAGCATTTATGTTGTGTCAGTTATTATAAGCCATCTATAGATTAAAGTACGAGTGGATCGGGTAGGCGCTGTGTCAGTACATTTTATGGAAGAGGCTTGAGTGTCTGCGGAGGTCGCTGCCTCTGGGGGTCCTGTAATGAGTTCCTGGAGGAGCACAGCGCATTTACCCTAGAGCAGAAAAACCCTAATTTTCTTTTTCCGCTTTATTCCTCCGCCTGACAATAACAGGAAAGAGAGAGATTAGCGGGTTATGTAAGGAAAGCTCCTCTGGGTTTGAAATTTAGATTGTTGATTTTCCTCCCCTTAAATTCCCTTCTTATCCAAGATCATAATTCCTATAATGCCCCAGCATCATTCTGGGAATCTAAATGGTCTTTTACGCAGCTGTTGAATGTTGATGAGTTCATGATTCATCAGAGGAATTTCTCTGTGGGTGGGGGAAGGCACAGCCCGCGGATTCTAATCAGATATTGAAAATGTACTCACGGCAGTGCAGGAAGTAGCATGGAATTTTCACGAACTCATTGTAGATAAATGCAGTCTTTTCTTCCATAAGTAAGTTGCGATAGCGAACTTCCGGTTGCCCTCTTCCTGTTCAGTGAAGATTTTCATGGATAAATGTGAAAAGCAAACAGTGCA